>JAECUM010007261.1:0-87726 GCA_016617855.1 Megalonaias nervosa | reverse complement strand
GTAGTTTGAAACATTGTATCTTTGCTGACCTAGATTCAGAATCAGTGTCAGGTTTGGACTAAACAACTTGATTTTATTATTCATTTCTAGAGTAAAAATCACTGATTTTAGCTAAGAGGCATGTAATGCTTTTACGTTGTACTGGGAAAATAATCACGTAACCCTTATTCGGGAATCTGTTTTGCGCCTTAATTTACTGTATAATCGTTTTCTTGAGAAGAAGTAGCCAGTTGTGCTTTAAAACTGAAGCTCAAAGGTGTTTTGTTGTGACTAGTTTGAGTTGAATATTTCTATTTTGTGGAATTAATAATTTGTTTTCCCTGAAAAATACTAGTGCCCATCAGAATTCTTGGACAAAGGCATTTATCGAAATTTATTCAGAAATTCTAAACTGGAATATTATTTATTTGTGATTCAATTAAGAACTGTTGACACATCAAGACAAAGCAGACCGTCGAAGACGTCATCGCCTTCCATCTTGGAATTTCATCGGTATTCGAACTGTGACTCACTTAGAACGTTTTATTGATAGGACTTATATTTTTTAATTCTTGGATTAATTTTTGGATTTGATTCATAAAACGTAAGTCCTTTTTCTTATTTTTACCTTGTTTTTCTAGAGAAATAAATTATTTGTTAAATTTTACAAGGTTTGTTGTCTTCACTCTTTTCTTGTTACTTTTGTACGAGCCTAGACACGTAACAAAACTATTAATCATCGTCAACGTCAATTGTCAGACATGTGTTTTTGCAAACTGGAAAATGTGTTAAAATATTCTTAACGGATTAGAATAGATATTAACACTAATTTCAATATTCCCGTTGAAGATATCGTTTATAAGTGCTGATCTCAGTAGCACAAAATGGACAAATAAGGCAGCACGAGATTTTTTCCAAACGTCTGAATAATCTGGTCTCCCATTTTAAATATCACTACCCGAAAGCGTTTTGCATATAAAAATACTTTTCATGAAAAGAATATTATTCGGTTGTTTCATACGGTCGTAAAAATGCTGGTATCAGTTTGTATAATGGCAAATAAAACGTCTAAGATAATTTCGGCCTTTGAGTTCGGTGCCCATTTCTTCATATAGCAGTATAGTGTTTATATGAAACCTGATTGACATTCAACGTCTACAAAATTGTGTTTAGGTTCGAGACATACAATAATATGTTATTTCTGGTTTAAGTAGCTTTCCCAGAAAATATATTAAAACATCTTTACGGAAATTGAAGCATTTTATTAGCCTGAGATTTTCTGTCGTACGAAATAAACCTGTTATTTGTGCACAGAACATTAGGAAATTCATGTCAAGAGTTATGTTACATCGGTTGATTTGCATTTGTTTGAATGGTAATACAATTTAAGCACTCCGCCTTTAGTACAGTTGGATTTTGTTATCACATTAATCGTAATCTGTCATGTTGTATGGTTTCCCTCATACAAGATTATCATCTGTAATTTAATGTCCCGCAATCCACAATTAAAATACAATCTCTGTTACCACAATCTCACCATTCTGTGTCACAAACATGCGGAATGCTTCAAGTTTCTTAGGTGGGCCTTATGTGGTGGCCATTTTGGAACAATTGGTCCAAGAGCTTGTTTCTAACAATAACTGTTCAACCAGGTGACGTCATAAACGTCATTGGCGGCGATTAATTTTTGACTAACTGTACAATCGATCTGTGAGCTTAAGTATTCAATTTTCTATTCTCTCCAATATTTTTGTACATTATTTCGAAAGCAAAACTAAATCTTGTAAAAAGCCTTTAAGTTTCAAATCATGTTTTACTTGTGGTGGTAGTGGTAGTATCATAATTGCAATATAAGTAGCCCATTGCGATTAGCAAGGCTTCGAAATAGGATGCCACCATCTTAAAAAAACACTCTCGACTGGAGGTAACGTTTTGCTTGTCAATTTTATACGATCATTCTTTGCGAAAATGATGTTGCTCAACAAAGACACTAATGTTGGAATTACATATCATAGCTGGGTTTCTTGTCTGTGTGGATCTGATTTTTCAAACACTTCGATCTATCTGTCGAGGTTAAAAGCTAGTACAGAAAAGACGATGTGCTACAAATGCCTTCGATTGTGTAATTGTACGAAGGGAACTATTTTCGTAAGATTAGGGGAACATATTGGCAAGATGTGTTTGTGTGTGTGTGTTTGTGTATGTGACTTGGATTTTTAACGTAGCTTTAACAATTTTTCAGTCATATCGCTACGGTCTGCAGTGTATCAGTTTTATAGTGATGTCTAGCACTGGGGCATCATGCCGCAGACATGTAGCACGATGTCCCACCCAGTCACATTATCCTGACGCCTGGCCGACCAGTTCTAACTCTTAATGCTGAGAGCCAAGCGAGGCAGCTGTTAGTATCATTTTTATAACCAATCACTGCTAGGGTTTGTTAATTTCTATCGCAATTATGATGTAGCATGACCTTTCAAAGCTTCCGTTCCAAATTCAGTTAGTTATCGATCGATAAAACGAGCACCTCATTAATATGTAACAGATTCTGATATCGTGCTGTTGATTATCTATTTTTGTTGCCTACTCATGAAGAACAAGGAAATCTGAGCAGACATCCAATGGTGATAAATGAGCGTAGCGATGAAGAAACTCACTTGCCCGGGAAGATAATAGCACAATCCAATTACTAATAGCGATGGGACCAGCATCATGGTTTATAACAAACGTGCAAAACGTTTCAATATCAACATATATATGTCAACGTGAAAATGAGAACAAAGAACTTACGGTATTGCGAATTAAATCCCAAAATAATCCAAGAATTAGATCAGACACAAGTCCTAGTAATTTAAAGTCCTGAATAAAACTCAGTACAAGTCCCGAAGAAATCCAAAACTGAAGGCAATGACGTGTCTGTTGTAGCTTATGGAGTGCTGATGTGTCAACAGTCGTTTGTTGAATCACGGTAATATAATTCCAGGTTTGTCCATATTATAAATTCCAGTGAATGTCTTTATCCAAGAATTTTATCAGAGCACTTTTGTATTTCCAGAGAAAATAATCACTTGAATTCAATAATTCGAAGAAAATAAAATTCAGCCCACACTGGTCACAAAATATAACTTGAAGGTGCTAGATGTTAAAGCACGAATGACCAAATCCTCACAATTACAAGATTATATAATTCTCTACTTGGCCTCATGTCACAATTAGCATTTTCTATATATAAAAAAAAAAAACCTAATGGAAAATAGCCTACTAGAATGATCTAATGAGCCTTGTTTATTTACAACACAATAACCTGTAAAATTCACTTAGGAAACTCCGAAACCCTGACCCAGATCAACATATTTACTCATTCTTGTTTACTTGAATAAAAATCCTGATATTAAGTTCATACACATGGAGAATATGGAAGCTATTATTGGTTGTTTACATAAAATGAAATAATTTTTTTTTTTTAAAGTCAATCAGGTCAAGCAGAAATTAACTGTTTTGGACAAGGTCAAGTCCAGCATACAATGTTACATTACAATAGCATGTAATGAAATAAAAAATTTTAACACTTACAAACAAACAATTAAAGGGAACATAAAACGTAAAACGTGTCGCCACTAGCTTTACTTGCAATGGTGTTAAATCACGTTCTTGTAGAAATGATTTTTCAGGTGCTAATGTGTAGTCCATAAAGAAGGCGTTTAATTCGGTTCAAATCTCCAGGTCAGCCCCCCCCCCCCCATCATATCATAAACAACACATCAGAAACATATCACCCTCCATAAGTAATTTTGATTCTACCTTATAGGTTTTTAATCTAGCATCAAAAGTTCAGATGCCGAATGATAATGTGCAGTTTTATGTGCAAACATTCCTAAGGTCCTCGAATCTATTATAATACACCAGTGTGTTCATTGGGTGTATGAGTTAATGCAGGCCTCCCGGTGTCTTTAGGCCAAGGTGTTTATGACATCATGTACGTACTTATACTCAGCTTCGGGTATGTTTTTGTTTTCATTAGAGACGAGTTAAATTTATATATTGTATGAATAGTTGTCTCATCAAATATTGTAATATCATTCATGTATTGATACAGCTAAATATATTTCATAAATTTTTTAAAAATATGTTTAATGACTTCTTTAAATATTATCGTGTCCTTGCTTCCTCGCAAGTTGTTCAATAATTTTATCCATGACTCAGCAATTATCTAGGATACTGATTCTCCTTGTGATAATGACACCCTTGTCATCTATTTCAAATCGTCGACCACAAAAATCTTTGTTGTAGGATAATTATTTCATTATTGTTCGCTATTATAGACACAATGCTACCTTGGTAATTCTTGATAAAGGTTATTGAACAGATGGTAATGATGTCATGATTGATAGATTACGGATACAGGGTGCTTTCTATGATTGATAAATTACGGATACAGAGTGCTTTCTATGATTGATAGATTACGGATACAGAGTGCTTTCTTTGATTGATAAATTACGGATACGGAGTGCTTTCTATGATTGATAGATTACCGATACAGAGTGCTTTCTATGATTGATAGATTACGAATACAGAGTGCATTCTATGTTGGATATATGAAATGAAGATTACACTCATTATATGCAGGACGTTTATACTTGTAATACACTCGTTACTATACTTGCAATACACTCATTACGTGCATGACGTCTATACTTGCAATAGAATCGTTATGTGCAGGATGTCTACACTTGCAATACACTCATTACGTGGAGGACGTCTACACTTACTATACACTCATTATGTGGAGGACGCTTATACTTGCAATACACTACTTGCGTGCAGGACGTCTATACTTACTATACACTCGTTACGTGGAGGACGTCTATATTTACTATGTATTCTTTATGCGAAGGACGTCTATACTTACTGTACTTTCATTATGTGCAGGACGTCTATACTTGCAATACACTCGTTATGTGGAGGACGTCTATACTTGCTACACATTCATTACGTACAGGACGTCTATACTTGCAATACACTCATTTCATGCAGGAGGTCTATACCTGCTAGTAATATGACATAGATCACATATTTTGCCGTCTTAATTTATTCTCTCAATTTAGGGTATATGTTAATCGAGTTGAATGCTTCTTATATTTTGTTTCTGCTTGTTTCTCATACCAACATCATCTTCATTCATCGTACACATCTATTGCCATATTCTGCAAATATTCGTAGACCTTTTCAATGTCATCTTTTCCTCTCAAAAGTTTGGCGTGTAGTGTTTGAGTACTGATTTAATATGCATGCAAAATCATGATGCTTCATACTTGGCTGTTTGCATTGTCTTTCAGTGTTCAGAGTATTGCTGGTAAGTGTGGATGCGCTTTATTATGCTCTCGAAGTCTTCGAATAAAAATTCGTAGAAACGTTTTAGATGATAACTTACTTTTCAGTTTAACAGCAGAGTCCTATTCATGCATTATTTCTATTCAGTTATACAACTGATTACTTAATCATTGGGTGTTCAAATGACAACACTTCCTATAAAAGTACTTCATACTGTCGCATTTTGCCTTACTGCAATAACACGAGTCTTAATAAATCCTTTTCATTACACTAAAAATATTTGTCTCAGCCATTAAATACAATGAACTTGTCTGCATTATTTGTTCTATTGATTTTACATTGACATGATTTGTAAAATGAAACCAAATGTGCTCATTTCCTATGTCAAGACAGACCTAGAACAATAATGTAGCTACCTTTCCAATAATTCATTCTGGTTGAGTTGCGTGAACTTTTCAAAGAACTGTCTACCATGTTCAACTCTTAGGGGATCTCTTTTCACTGAGCGATGTTACTTTCTCTTGTGATTTGTGAATCACACGCATATCTTCATTTTTGTATTCCCCACAGGCCATCTATTTGACAACGAAATTTAAACCCCTTTGCCAGTCTATCTTAGCACTATTTCATGATGAAAGAGACGCTACTTGCAAGGTGACTTAGAAAATGACTTAATAAAATTTGAATAATGTAAAATTTCACAAGATGTCTTAGAAGGAAACATCTTCTCTGAGATTTATTGAACTAGTACTTACTTCAAACATTGCCATAAGGCTTTCTATAAGACACAGAATAAAAACATGGTAAGAAGAAAATAAAGAGAACAAGAAACAGTGCAACAAGAAATGGATGGAAGAAAACAAGGACTACCAAAAACTGTTGAAAAGAAATTAGGCAACATGTAAATTAGAAAGCGAAAGTAACATTTCACAAGAAATAAAACAAGAGCAAGGATACCACGATGTACAAATTCAGGATAAATTCGCAACACCACACATACAAATTTGAATGCACTGAATGAAAACAACAAATCAGATACAAAGATGAAACTACTCGGCTTTCAGCAATTGACTTTTATCGTAGATGGATAAATGTTGCCAAACTTTAAAGTGTTAGTGGTGATAATTCGGACATGGTTCATAGCATTCGTTGTTCCTGTTGTGACTTTGTCCAATCCTGAAAAGCAGACATGTTTTCACACGTCGATCACGCGATATATGATAGCAAGTGATAACAGATCGAAAGGTGCCAGATTACAATATCGAAGAAAGAGATACGGGGACTCAATAAAAAGTGCATTCATTTAAAACTGCCCGCTTCATCCCTGCCGAAGTTTTGAATAACATACTGTAGTCTGTTTTATCACTGCTCGATCTTTTATGTCAGAATCTATTGAACGATAGAGATTACAATATCAGTTTTGACAACTATAGTCAAAGATAAGGTTGCATCGATTACAAAGCATTAATACGCATTCATTTAGAGTTTGTTTTCTTAGTTTTCTTTTACCTCGATAGACTTTCTGAAAGTGCTGTATTTCAATGTTATCAAGCTAGCACTAATAAATGATAGAGGTTAATTCCAACACAAATTGTAAAACCCAATGACAAAACCCTACTTGTTGCCATGTAATATTGTCCACCTCTATTATTATTGCTGGATAGAAAATTAGTGAACCACTGTCACCGCTGATGCAAAGTGAATGTTTTGAACAAGCCAGAGGGCCCACCAGTATTTCGACCCGACAGGCCCCAACCAGCCAGACGGCCCACCAGTATTTCGACCCGCCAGGCCCCAAGTATTGTTTTTCCCGCAAGGTCTACAAAATATTTCATTTGGCAAAGAACACCAGAATTTGAGTGTAACAGGATGAAGCCAGGTTGTGATTAGATTTTAGCGCAGACAATGAAAGCAAATTCGTGAATAAGGTGTTTATTAAAATTGTATTGAACGATCAATGGATCTGATACAAAACTCAAATGCAGTTAAGTCCAACAACGGATTTAACTGAATATTGCGCACAAAGTGAAACAACTGATATAAGAAAATGATACCATTCATAACTAGAACTAATCAGGACATGTAACCTAAACGAGTAAACAAACAAGAACGAAGGTATGAAACTTGTGAAGAAATGCGACTGGTCTATGGATCTATCACCAGGAATGATCCATGTTTAGAATTTGAACATAAAAATCAAGAATGTTCTATCAATTATCTACCACAAAGTGAACCAAGTTATACGATTTACACAAGTATGAATAGGGTATGATTCTGTTACCAAGGGTGATCAAAGCACGCATGATCTGCCCCTCACAGTCTGCCGAAGGATCCATCAAGAGCCGTATTATACGCAGCAGACCTGCTGGTCACAAAGCTTTGGTCCCTCACTAAGCTCTACAAAGGGCTTTTGCTAAGTAACATCTTCCTTAAATAAGGGCAATTATTTTCACTAACTTCGAAATCAAATAAAGACAGATTTTTTAAATATAAAAATATGTTTTCGAAATATCCTCACAGAAAAGTTTAGTTGCAAATCCAAGTACCTTCCACAAGAAGTTTTGAATATAATACATGATTTCCCTACACGTATGATTGTGCATCTTTATATGAATACATGCTCGGATGTTTGACGAATATCGGTTTGGAGAGAGAGAGAGAGAGAGAGAGAGAGAGAGAGAGAGAGAGAGAGAGAGAGAGAGAAACACTACGAAATGAAGTTAATATTATAATAAAATGTCTGCAGCGTTAAAGTTGCCTTTCTGCTCTTAATACAAAATAAAACATTATAAACATTTCTCACTATGCAATTGGTGCCATAAATGATACATTCAACTCACCATAAAATATTTTAGAAGTTCCTATGCAGTGACCGTCATTACTAAGTCTGTTTTTTCTTATGTCATTAACACTTCAACTAATGAGATTCGATTTACCAGAACATATTACTTTAGTCTCTGATAAATGCATCGGTGTAGATTTAGGTCCCGACTGAGTGAATTAATTATAATCGGTACTAAAATACATCCATCCATCTGTACGAGGCACAAGGAAATCTAAGATTACATTTTCTGGTTCAAATTAGATGATAGACAGCTATATACATTTGTGCTTCAAAACAGACATACGATGCGGAGACAAAGCTGAGAGTTTTTAATTTTGCCAAGAGAAGTGAATGCTGGATTAACTCTGTACATAATGGACCTCTAATAGAATTACTTATGCACAATGAGCAATATAATTGGTTTTCGACTGCACCGTTTTGCCGGCAATTGCATTTAAACAAAACCCAAAAGAAACAAAAGTCCCCAAACAAGATCTTAGAAGCAATGGTGACTTTGATTCACCTGGGCCAATGGCTACGTTTAGTTGTACAGAACATTCTCCTTGCAAGTAATTATTTTTAATCCTGCATTTGTATCATTGGTATCGACATCTGTGTTCAAATTACCCAGGCTTGCAATAAATGATTGGGATTGCTGTAAAACAATATTTGTTATTCATTCAATTCTTTGGATATTTTGTGTTTTTTTATTTGTTGTGTGCATTTATAAACAGCATTTAGATCAACTGATTCCTTTCAAAATAAATAAATCTCATGAAGTGTAGAATTTGAATGAACTTTAGAATTAAATTATTCTGGAGAAAAGTAGATAACATGGAACAGAATTTCGAAAACTACCATTGTAAAGGGGTTGTGTGGGTGTTAATTGATTTGGCCCCTCTGTGAATTGATTTGGCGATCGTTATCTAGAGGATGACCTCCCTCGATGTTATTGCCCAGTGTGAGTGGATAGATAGAACATTAAGAGACAACTGAGCAAGACTATTGAGAAGAAATTAAACAAATACGAGCCCCCTTAAACAATAAAAATAAAGTAAATTTAATTAATTAATACATAACTAAAAATTGCAATTTCAATCCAACAGATTTACATTAATGGAATTTAATAGCAGTGTTCAATTACGGATTCGTTCATCATAGTAGCGAGTGGTGAAAAGAGTACGATGTCCGCGCCTGACTTGCATCACCTGGCGTCGTCCTCTCTTGATTTTGTGTATTCCACGTCTAGCGTGTATGATTGGTTCTTCCTCTAAACCCTTCTATTCCGAACTATCTATTTGCGGACTTCCCTCTTGGACTGTCCTCATCGGGTTCTCGAGGAGGGATATAGAAAGCTGTTCCCTTAAATGACAACATTACGACTAAAGCTCTATATGTTTCACCACCCATCCGTATATATAAAATTCTCTTACTTTCGTTATTCAGAAACGTAGATAGATATCCACTCTGCATAAATTCTGACATAAGATGACCTTAAAGATTAACGGTCCTTACAAATTTACTGTATTTGAGGTAAGGTACAATCGTTATCTATAGTTACAAATGACCATTGCAATATACCAAGTCTGACCTTAATTAGACAGTTCATCTCCCTCGCCTCCCGCGGCGATTGACTTGAAATTAACACGTGCGGTGTTTACAAACAACGTTGCTGTATATCTCTGCATACGTTACTATACGACTTCTTACTCTAACTAGTCAGTTCCACTCAATAAGTTACTTGCTCGATTACTATTGCATAAAATTCACTAAATTCTAGCTTACAGTAACCATTAACCTGCCAGGCCATTTAAGTATTACAAAATCATATACAAATATGCAATCATCATTAACTCCCGATAACCAGGATCGTCCTACAGACAAAGGAAATTACTTCATATAACCATAAGAAATTCTACACATTTGAATATATGGATTGATTCATAATCCCTATGAAATACTACATATTTGAATATTTGGATTACATCATAAAACTCTATGAAATACTACACATTTGAATATTTGGATTACATCATAATCCCTATGAAATACTACACATTTGAATATTTAGATTACATCATAAATCCCTATGCAATACTACACATTTGAATATTTGTATTACATGCAATCCATCAATTCTATCAATGAACTAATAACTGTAAAATTAAAGAAAAAAATTGCATAAGAGCTCTAACATAGCAACAGATTTCTATGAAGTTGAATAAACGATACATAGCATGGATCATAAGCATATCAAACACATTTGCATATAAACAAACAACAAAATAGAAAATTACATGGAAATTGAAGCAGTAGGGAGGGTGGGTCCTACAAAGTTTTCAATTAGAGATTACGGTGAAAACTAAAGTTTCCTACGGAAAAAAAAATACAGACGTCAATAACGTCAAAACCGAAATCTTTAACTGACCCGAAACTTTTCCGATCAGGTTAGCTTATTTATGTTACTTTATTTTTAGACATTTATGATTTTGTTTTTTATGGCGTGTTTTGTTTATGTAGAAGCTCACTCATTCGTTGTCGTCACCCTCCATGCTGCTGTGTTTTTCAGTCAGAACTTTTATCGAGACCTATACAATATCGCGAACGAGGATCATGTAAATTTATCGTGATAAATCCGTGTGGGGTAGCTTGCGCTTTTGAGAAGAAATGTTTGAATTTAATCATATCCATATCCCCTGAACACCAAGTCTGATGAATGTTTCGCAGAGTATGTGTATCGACTCCATTAAACACAACCAGAAGATTGCAGTTATCTCTGATCACTTTAGGCATTTGTGTATATCGCTGAGTAACATATATAATATCAGTGTTTTTGTGTCTGCCTCGAGAAAATATTCGAGCTGGATTTGATTGTTTGTCCAGCATCACGTCATCATATACTACGAGATTATTAATACGTCCATCGAGATCATCCACAGATGGAGCTTCATCAATCTTTATCTTCATCCAACGACTTCGCTTCTTCATTTAAATCTTTAAGCACATCGTAGCATCGCTGATCATCTACGGATGGTGCCACTAAATACAACTTATCCCACTTTAGCCATCTCATTATCAGATTAAGCAATAATTGCGTCTTACCAGACCCAGATGGACCTATGATAATTGCTCTGATAGAATTTGGTAACGCTACATGATGCTTGATTTGCTCTTGCTTTCGTGTCGCTGAGAAAACAATGACATCCATGTTGTACAAATATAATAAATAATATGAATTTATATTGTGTTCGATGCAGAGCATCCACCCCCACCAGCGGATTAACAACAATAACAACAAAAAATTAAAAACTTGCACTTACAGGCAAGTGTGTGAAATGTGGTACAAGCAAATTCAAATTTATTTGGTCTCGTACGAAGACAGGTGGTATATCGTTGGTTCACTGGGAAAATTACCAGGAACTCCATGGGCTAGATAAACCAGGAGAAAAACATCTTCCTGGATATAATTATTGTGGTCCTCGAACCCGACTTGATATCCGACTTGACGAACGAGACCAACCAAGACCTGGAGAGTATCCAATAAATGCGATTGATTAAGCGTGCCATATTCATGATGTTCCATATACAACAACGACATATTGCAGATGTGAAGTTGATTCACTCGTTAAATTCCATAAAAAATAAATCTCTCAGAGAAAAACTTGCTAGCTTCTTAGTGAAATCAGCAATGAAAGGTAAACTAGTGTTATTAGCCGGTAATTAATCATACCTAATTATTGCAATGGAATCGATTTATTATAGCCCAAGAGTATATTGGAGGGGTAGAGCAGCGATTGGTAAACTTGCTGATGCAGCAAATGTCGCATGTTCTATTGCTGCAAGTTGGTTAGCATGACAGGCAATATGGCAAATTTATCTATCACCACCTAAAAAGATTCAGGACGTACATTTTGACATTAGCGTTCCCAATTAAGTTCATCAAGCAGATATTTTGTTTTTACCTCATGATATTATTAAAACTCGTAGACGTCAATCACGCACATACAAATACGAGTTAACTGTCGATGACGTTGCAAGTAGATATAAAGAAGCAGAACCATTATCAACAAAAACAGCAGCTGAAGTTGCATCTGCTTTTGAAGGAATTTATCAACGGGGTGGTCTACGATGGCCACAGCTACTACAGGTTGATCCTGGCAAAGAATTTCTTGGTGCAGTATCATCTCTGATGAAAAAACATAAAGTCAAAATCAGACGAGGACATACCGCAATTCATCGCGATCAGGCAATCGTTGAACGATTTAATCGAACACGTGCTGAGCGGTTATTTGGATATCAATATGCAAAGGAAATATCCACTGACCTTAAGTCCGTGGATAAAAGATCTCTTGAATGGGTTGCAAGACTACCAAGTGTAATAGCTGAGTTAAATATTAAAATTATTCGTGCAACTTCCATGAAACCCATCAGCGCGATCACAAAAAAAAAAAAGTACCAATACAACGACGTGACTCTTCCTCAAAACAACCAGTATTAGGTAATGTTACTGTAAGACATTTATATGAACCTGGTGAACTTGAAGGTGGTAAAAAAGAGCAACTGATCCTATTTGGAGTGTAACCACACATAAATTTCACGGTGGTAAGATCCACGGGTAGACCTGCAATCTACAACTAGATTCAAATGTTCCTCAGAGTGGATTTGTACGCGAACAGTTACAATTAATTCCTGAAGATACACAATTACCACCGCCTTCACTTCTGTAAAAGCAGAACACTAGAACCTACGACGATTACACTCAAGACTGGTCAATATCACATTTTCACGTGTGTGACCGAAATTACTATTAATTCTATCCACGGTGAATTGTTTTGGATTATTATTCGAATATTACCACATCATTACTGTATTACAGCTTGCACAATGATGAATCTGTTTTTGTTTTAGCGTCATGATAAAATCAACATCGAGATCAAAATCAAGTTAACTTTTTTGTCAGATTCCTGATAACCAACTAATTTTTTCTTGACAACATCTTTAATGTTTATATCAGTTAATTCCTCGGTCATCACGTTACAATTCCCTTCAGCTAAGATATTTTTCTGACTCTCGATACCGCTAGATAAACTAAATTTGACCATCGAAATAAACTGATATGAACACGAATTAACTCCACGTTCGTTCATTTCACGTGCAAGTCTATGTGTGGGTGTCAAAACAATCATATCGGCGGATTTATTTAATCGTCGAAATAATTCAGTCGCGCGTGTTGTTTTACCAGAACCACCGCACCCGTTGAGATATGCAGTCTTATGATGGGTTACAGGATCAAATACAGATGGAGCCGATGATAATTCTGATAAACGATTATTTGTATAAAATATTTCCTCTGGTCTGTAATCGGCTGATACAGAATAATCAAGAATCTGTTCTCGTTTTATTCTCCACAATCTCCAATCAGCGTCATTGGAAATTTTTAACTGTTTCAGTGATTCTCTGTATTTTTGATTGATATAAATGAATCTGTTGCGACCCTAACCGCGTATCAGAAAATCTGTTTATCATCGATAATACATTTATCGAAACGTAAGCAGGCATCGAAGATCTTAAATGAGTAAACTGCGGTGATTTGCCATCAGTGTAGCTCACGATTGTACCTAATTTAGTTCCATCAGATGAATAAGCATTTTCTCGGTTCATAAAATGGTTTCTTTCGGTTGCGTCGGCAATTATAAAATCGAGTTGCATTATCGATGACTAGTCTACAACAATGTCGTTTGTGATCTTATGATCCCCGTTGCGTAAATTTACCAATTATTTTTCTCCCAAGATCCTTTGCGATTTTATTTTCATAATCAGTTATATCAGGATTTTCATCATCGGAGTATTTCTTCTAGTGTGGTAACCAAACTTGTTGTTGAGAATTATACGATACAATTGCTTCACTGAATGTCGATGATACTAATATTCCCGCATCAGTCATATATCTAACTAAAACTATTGGAACCCAACATTTTTCTGAAAAATGTCTCCCAAACCAAACATAAACAACCGGATGTAGATTCCGTGCTAACTCGAATGACATAATTTTAGCAAATCCGGTCAGGTCAAAATCAGGTAAAGGTCCATTTATCGCAACTCTGGTAATCTCGTGTGTTATACGTCCAAATCTTTTGCAATACTCAGAACGTTCTCGTATCCAAGAAAACTTCCGCGATAACATGCAACCATGTCGACGGAAATAACATCTTTGTGATCGTATTTTGTATTCCATAATCCGCCATGTCCGTATTCTATGCAGCTTAGCTGCATGTCTTCAAGAAATTTCGATCGTGTTGGTTTCCATGAATTTTTCTTCTGAGCAGCATGTGCAGCAACTGACGGAACGGTAAAACAATTACTGAGTAATCGTTTGACAGTGATTTCATCACCGATGACATAGTCATTGTTCGCGTATTTGATCGCAAGATGTTTCATTTCGTCGTGGAGATATTCTGTACGATAAATATCCCCATTAGGCCGTACAAACTGATCGTTGCGATTTTTATCGCCGTTCCCAGATTCTGAGCTCTGAAACAACCACACGGATACAGGGTGGCTCTTACTGATATTTCTGATAAAATCAAACATATCGCCACTATAGAATTTAACAATTCAGTTCTGTGGAAATATTGTTATATCCGAAGTTCACGCATGTGCATTATGATCAATAATTTCTATCGAAGTTCCCTTTCTTTTATAATTTGATTCGTATAAAATCTCTCCGGTTAATGGCTGGAATTGCCGTTGGAAAGATAATATCGAATTCAGGATTAGTTTAGCTCGTTGATATCATCGTAGTCGTTGATCGTTTTGTATTAGCGACAATTTGTTGGAGCAGTTCTTGTGGTGTAGTCATTATTATTATTTACTTGATTTTAAATCAGGATTTAAATTAAGTTGACTTTGTCGGTGTCGACACCATCGGTGTTGGGTTTTGATTTTCAGTTATCACACCTCCGGTGTCGTGGTAAACCTTAATCATTTCTGCGAATTCTTGATCTGATATTTCTCCGTCGCTGAGACCTGATGATATCAGCGATGATAATTTGACGTACGAGTGTGTTGCCGCTGATAGCAATATTTGATATTCATGCAATTTATCAGCCTCACACGTAGATATCTTTTTTGCAATTATATTAATAATATCAGCAATACCGGTTATAGCTGCAACGCCAATTCCCAGCGTTGGCAGCGCCGCTGGTGCTATTATATATGACGCTGACAATGATCCGATTATAGTTGCTGTTCCAGCGACGATCGCAGATGCAGAATAAACAATTATATCAATAACAACGATACGTCTACGGTATTTTTTTATTTTTATTGTATACTCGTCAATGATGTTTTTTAGTTTTGTCTGTAATAAACACACTTGTTCGTTTTTGTATTTGTTTACAATATTCAGATCTGACGTTGGTGAAATCATACACTTGTAACTAAGTAATCAACTGAGGTGTTTCAGCGACAAATTCCAGACACAACCAGTAAGATGCATCGGTTAATTATTTATCAGATGGTTCCAGTATAAACGTATCGTCGGCATCTTTATTTAACACAATAGACATGGTTCCAGACAAATTATCGGTTGAATGACGCCATGGAAATGTAGTAAATATCCTAAATTTTGCAGCGCTGAACACAGACAGCCTATACACACCGGTGACTTACGCGGTATGTTTGATAGTGTTATTTTGCTGTGACCATGTTGATGATCCTGATGACACTGTGTATACGATATTGTTAATCTGTTTGTGAGGAATTTTAATCAGATTAGTTTTTTGAACGATATCAGGAATTCCACTGACATTATCGTTGAATTTTGTGTTAATTTCAGAGAGTTTTATATCAACAACCATTGGACTTCCAAAGAAATCATCTGCGATTTTATTAAGTTTTTGGAAATTTTTACGAGTATTTAAAAACATATTTACGTGAACGTCATACTCGGCTCGTAGTTATTTAATTTGTCATCGATTGTAGTATCTTTATCATCCACATATTTCTTTGTTGCGGCATCTTAATCACTTGTTGGTTCTCTTAAAATAACGATTTTATTTCCATTCATGTTGAGTATACCTGTCATTGTATCACCGGTGGATAGTAAACGATAAGCAATACTTTTTGTAATTTCATTTCTGATAGTTGCGATTGATACATTTGAGTCTCTAATTCTACTGCCGTCAGTAAATACTGGAATATTATCCGCGGTAGCACCGAGAACTCTACGAATTATGTCGATCCATTTAATATTACTCGTCTTTAAAACACCGTATTTATCCTGAAAAACGACAACTTCATCTCTGTCAACGCCTGATAAATCGAAAATCTCGGCGAGTTCATCTTCTGTATCGAATTTCGACAAATCGATATCTTCTTTCTCCTTGTCTTTGATAGAGGATCTTCCATAAATATCAACCATTATAAGATTAGTGATTATTTAAAATAGAACTCGTGTACACATTTACAACTTTATGAGGTGCATCGGAAGATTTTGAAATAGCATCGAGTACAGCGAGTGATTCACGGCCACATATTGGCGGATCAGTTATTGTCTGTGCTAGTAGTGTTGAATACCATACGGGAGTTTGTACTCCGCTGACATATTTTAATTCTCTCGGTGGTGCTAACCCATACGAATCAAAATAAACAATTCCACGTGGATCAATCGCGTATGCAACCCAATGAGTACGAGGACCAGAACTTTCATCGAGATTGATGATACTGGTCTCAACACGATTTGGTTATTTTGGTAATTGATTTGGTTATTTTGATAATTGATCACTCATAAAACACCTCTAAATTTTTTTTTTTTTATCGCTCAGCAGTATCAGGTAAATCAAAATTGGACATGGGAAGGGACGCTTTGCGTGTAACGAAGTGTCCCGGGAAGTCTTAGACCTTTTCCGTACCATGAACGAGGGGTTCCTGGCAGTCTTAGACCTTTCCTCTATTTTTTGAAATTTTTTGTTTCTTTTCCTGTTGCTTTCTTTAATGCCATTCCAGTGGCAGTTCCAACAGCACCAAGTGCAGCTGCTTTCGCAACAGCTGGAGCTGCAGCGGCTATCAACGCTGGTATAGCTGCAAGAAGTGGAAATATACCACCCGTCCTAGCAATATCGCTAATGGCACCCGCAGACAGATCAAGTCGTACGCCGGTCTTTGATCGTTTGGCTCATTGAAGTGCCTGAGTTGACATTCAGTCAGTGATAGTTTATTTGGACCACCTGAGATCTGTCCTCGTTTCAGTAATATTTTCATTCCCGAATTCTTTTTTGATACTGATTGTAGCTTTTTAATCTGACCAGGAGTCAGAGTAACATTAACGTGATGATATGACATTATAATATCATGAGCAATTTAATTACATGTTTTCGACTGGGGCATCAATGACTCTCATTCGTCCACCAATACCTTCAATTAACATTGTTTTATCGCTGAGTATAATAGCGATTGTTCTGTAACCACCAGGAATAACCGGTGGACCAGGTATTCTTGGTGGTGATCGAGCTACACGAGCTCGGAAGTATATATCAACGACAGATTGTCTGAATAAATCTAAATGTTCCAACGAAAAGTAATAGATTGGATACAGCGTTGTAAAATCGGAGATATCTGCAAATCAGAATCAACATTCTGATCACGCCCCATAAATGTCATCAACCGATGATCAGCACGTGCTACATGATTGTTATCAAAACTCAGTAATACTTCTTCGGATGGTTCCTGATGCCCATTTATCCTTAAAGAAACTTCACTAACTCCAAGCGTGTCAGATACCATTGGATTTCGTGTTTGTGTTTTATCTCGTGCATTTTCCTGAAATGCGATGAATATATGTCGCGGTGCTGACACTGCCTGATGTGATGCTATCTACCATGTAAATAAACCAACAACTTCACTTGTAATACTGTCTGTTGTCATCGTCAACCATGACAATGTTGTTTACCACCTTGATCCATGAAAGAGAACAACCGTTGTTCTTCGGAGATCGATGGAGACATTACTGGCATCCACAACGAAAGTTTTGTTAGTCTTATAATGCCTGCACGAACTGCGTTGGGTCGCCAGATTGCATCATTGTCGTTGTCTTTTCTAAGAAGTACAACTGTATGCTTGGCTCCGAAAAAAACCTTTCTGACATGTCTGCAGAATCCATATATATGCGATAGTCGAATCACACATGAAAACTCTCCTTCATCATTTAAAATTAATCTACGTACGGCAAATCCAAAGATGAATTCATCATTCATTGATGCAGCTGCGTTCCCAGCTGCATTGAGTGTCACGTTATTGCTTTCTGGATGATCAGTTGTATCCTTTGCAAACATCATTGATGGACCAGCTGATCTCGAGTAATCATCGCTGTATCTTGCAAGGCTATGTATCGTTGTGGCAACATCGACGTTTTCCAGGCATGATTCAGTGTGTCTTCCGTCAATCATGTATGTGGCGCTTTTAAATAACGCCATAATGCCATTGTTAACAAAACCAGGTCGATATAAAATTCCGTATGCTGTACCATCTGCTTGCAAAAGTCTCCCTTCTACTTCAATGAATGCCTCAGCGGGAAAAAAATATCTGCTTGTATCCTGAACTTGCAATTCGATTTTCTCCGCGTTGATTTGGATCTCGTGCGTCATAAGAATAATACTGATAATGACGTACCGATTTATCCTTGAGAACAGGTGCATCCATGTCGAATGCGGGATCTGATACACGCTTGCTATCAGACTAGTAGTTATATTTTTTCTTTTTCTGATAGGGGTACAGCAGCCAACTCTGCTAGTTTTTGATTCGCAGCATGATTTATTATTTTACTAACATTTGCAGGCATAACTTCAATACTGGGTAATTTTACTGGCTGAGATTTTACTGGTTGAGGTTTTCGTCGTATTAATCGTGCTAGTCTATCCTTGACTGCCGAGAATGCTTTACCGGCAACATCACCAACAACACCAATACGATTTTCATGATCAACATCAATAGCTTTTATCCCCAGTTGCTTTGCAAATGGTATTGCTTACGGAGCTATCCTTCTAAACAGGCCCTGAACAACATCACCAAGTCCATCCTCGTAGTACGCTTTATATCTAGGTAATCGTGAATTTATCACCCTGACCATGGTCGGTCCACGGTGAGCATTATGTATGATCATCTTATTTTCTTGTCACTGATCTAATTGTATACCCTTAATAACTGCGGTAATCATCGGCGATTTCATCAATGAGGGATCGATAAACATTAATATCCATGATACCACCTGTAAATAATCTCTGATAAATAGCAGCTGCTTCATTAATGATTTCTAGGGAATTATTACCAGCTCCTTCCGCCAATGAGAATTTCTAATCTGTCCACGTCGGCAAGGACGTTATTGGGACATTGAGTAATAAGACCACTTCCTTGAGTGACCCAATCGCGCAGACCACTTCCGGTTGTTTCTTTCCTACTTGGTGAACGTGATTCACTCCTTCGTCTAATTTCTTCATATTCCAAATCTTCCCTTCATTTTGTTTTCTTGCTCGTTTAATCTCTTCAAGTTTTGACTTTATTTCTTTTTCTCTTTGTTTTTCTTGACTGTTTAGTTTCTTCAAGTTTTGACTTAATTTCTTCTTCTCTTTGTTCTCTTGCTTGTTTTATTTGTTTAATATACTCTTCTACTGTCCGATTAAAAATATCAAACTCATTTTTATCTCTCTCAGTTCTGATTTGCGGAGTATAAGTATACATCCCTAATCCAATCAGCAGATTTCATAGTTTTAACATATTCGGGTTTTACATATTTTTCTCCTTCATAATATCCATACGCGGCAATATCCATTATTTGGGTTTTGTCCCTGATAGCTGCAAGACGTTCAGGCGTGAATTTATCTGTGATGCTAGTTTTAATTCTTGAAAGAGGTTGTTGCTGATCTTCAGGTGGTGGTTGAGGAGGTTGCCAGGGTGGTGGTTGAGCTGCTTGAAGACGGCCAGCAATATCAACAGGCAATACCTCAAGAGCTTTTCGTGCTGCCTTAGTTGCGGTACCAATTTTCTTGGTTGGTTCGACAATTGGTTTAAATAACTGTTCTGTACCCTCTGTAAATTCCACTTGAGACTCCTGACGCTCTTGTAGTTGCTGCTTGACAGAATCACGGACGAGGAGATATTTCTTAATTGCCTCTAGTCGCTGTCGAGCTATTTTAGCTGTATGAGATTCCATTATTGATATAATAATGATTTAATTAAGCACACCCACACAGTAGGGTGACGACAACAAATGAGTGAGCGGCTACATAAACAAAACACGCCATAAAAAAAAAAAATCATAAATGTAAAAACATAATGTAAAAAAATAAGCTAACCTGATCGGAAACGTTTCGGGTCGGTTAGAAATTTCGGTTTTGACGTTATTGTTTTTGTATTTTTGTCTCCGTAGGAAACTTTAGTTTTCAGCGTAATCTCTAATTGAAAACATTGTAAGATCCACCCTCCCTGCTGATATTGAAATTGCGTACCTTAATGCTGTTTTCTTTTCCACCCAATCGTGCGTCCTAGCACTATAGCCTGTCTTTTCCTTTCAAGACAGCTATCTGGCGTCTTTACTTGTTAACGAGGGAAAACTCTACTTTAGAGTTTCCCACGGAGTCAACCTGTCTTCTCTCAAGCAAGATTTCTGACTAACTAATTTTGACTAAGGTCGGTAAATTTTAACTCCCACAACTTCCAAAGTGTACGCCTTAATTTTAACTGACCAATCGGAAGCAACTGTTCCTAAATTTTCCCCAAAATAATCATGTCTTTATCAGATTTTGACAGCCTAGAATACCATGCAATCAACTTTGCTTTGAAGATCAATTATTTGACATGCGGTCCTTTACAAACATATACGGTCGGTAGTTCTAATGTACTCTCTGCCAAGATACCGTTACAATGACTGGGTCTATTCCACTGAACCTTAACTTAGGTTCTTTTATGTTTCAAAAATGAAATAAAGGAAATATCAAAGTGACCTTTCTCAAAGACTTTTCTGGTTTGACTATGATACAATTTTAATGCACAATTTATTCAACTTGAAGATTCAGTACTTCTTCAAAATTCGACACATTACAGCCATTATGGCCTAAATTTTAAAACTCAAAACAAATTTTCCCTGAAAGAAGTAGAAAGAAATATTAAGTCAAAGCCTTGGAGACTGAAACATGAAAAAGGTTCAATAGAAATTAGGAAACAGCACCCATAGCATGCACGTTTTCTTCCCCAGATGTCTTCTCTAAACTTCCGGAATCTGACTTTTTATTGACTTCATCTGTGTATATCTTCTTACCAAAAATGCCCTACTTAACATGTTTGAAGAAGCTTGTTGGAAGCAATTAATATGGTAATATGAAACGTTAACGGAGATTAACAAACGCGAGAATCCCTATTATTGTAAGTCAGTGTGAAGTCAGATAGAATTCTTAACTTAGAGAATATATTAAGGTCTCTATTACAGCCACATAGTAGTAATGAGAGATGATAGGACCTCTAACGGAAATTAACAATAGGACAATCGCGACCCTATGGTATCTAACGGGAAAATAACACTGAGGTTATAAAGCCGACATAAATTCTGTCGAGAGCACATTGTATAATTGTTAGAAGATGTTGATCTCAGATAGGATTAAATGGTTTCTAACGCCAATTTAACATTGGTCCTATAACATTGGTCCCATAGTATATTGGTTCACATCACTTTAAATTGGACTATATGGCCTCAGAAAGGAATTGAATATTGAGACTATATTTATATTTTGTTTAGGAACCATAAAGCCTACCTGTGAATGGAAATGTAATGTTGAAACATCATCTACTAACTAAAGCGCCGTTTGAATTTGCACTTGACCTGTGTCGCAATAGCGTTTTCTGAAAATCTAATGGAAAGTTCCAAAGCATGTCAACAAGATCGCTATCAGAAGAGCATAACAAACTGTAAACCAGGTTAGGCCTTGATTTAAAATGCAAGTAAACATCCTTTAGAAAAATGACAAAGGTCAGGTAGGTCAAATCTCTATCCTCAATCATGGACAAAGGTCAAACAAACAATATAAATTAAATGTACATAACACAGCTCAGTTTTTTCTTCGTGGACGAGGCGACGACAGATTGCAAGAGTATCAAACGCACATATTTATCTGCTAGAGGGGCATTTCACGTAAAAGAAAATGTTCTCTTAGAAATTTTTGATTGAGAAAGTAAAATAGCATGACAAAATAAATATTTCTTCCATAAAAAGAACTAGCACCATTCTTTTCAAAGAAATATTGTTTTTAAAAATATACACAATAATTCAAACATCATCAAATGAACGCAGGATTAGGGCTAGTCTTTTCCTCTTCATGTACAAAGTACCAATACCAAACCAACAAAAATGTTAAGCATGGACGTATTTGCAAGGTAAACAAGTAAGTCGATTAAGAAAAACTCAGAATAATGCTTCAGAAAACACTTGTCCACGCTCCTAAACATTCGTCTTTTTATGTGTGAGTTATAGAATCAAGTATGATCGATGTGCACGTAACTATCGGTGTGAAAGTAAACGACTCGATCTCCTAAAGGTTAAAAAACATAATACAATTGTATGCAGAACTTGTCTGGTACGTAAGCAACAATAGCCCTTTATATGGTTACATTTCTCTTAGAAAAGAGATAGTACTCAATCATTGCCACTCTATGTATTTTATGCTTTTGTATGTCTTTTCCGTTTGTCTATTAGCAAGTAAATTGTATCCTCCTACCCCAGTACGGAAGTATGTTAATGTGTATATGCGTACAACGTGCATTAGTACTCATATCCTCTTGTGCTTGATAATGCGTGATTTTACAGCCGTTCTTTTACCTTCTACATTTTTCGTTGGATATGAAGTACCGAGTGTTGGTCACTCGAAGTGGCTTGTTGGATAGCAAGTGTGGGGTATTGGATAGAAAGTGCTGGGTGTTGGATAAAAGATAAATGGGTGTTTGTCAAATGTGAAACTTAACCTGCCTTGACACCAACACTTACGATGAGGCCGGTATAACTTTTGACAAGATAAAAATCATTGCATTTTGAAGCACGTAAATCGTGAAAAATGATCAACTGGATAAATATCTTATTTTCAGTGACTTGAATACTGATACATCATAATAATCACATTCGTATATGTTATTTATATCATCATCATCATCATCATCATCATCATTCATATTATGATCATGGTTAGTACTATGATTTCAGGTACAATTACCAGAATTATCGTCCAAATGATGACTTTAGTCTGTTTTTATTTGAATGTCTTCGTAATTTTCGAAGGTATTTGATCAGGTTTATAATGGACCTCTGATAACCACAAAGACGGTCAAAAATCACAGTCTGACAGAAGAGATTACTGAGATCCTAAATACAGTTTGTTTCTTGTAAGAATACCTCAACGTAAGTGATTCTTCGTATAATTTTAACAAAATTAAAATTAATGATACTAGTTTGAATATTATGACCAAACCCTTTTTCAGCTGTACTGCTTATGTCAACATATATCATCATCACCTTTATTGGACAATTTTAGATTAAGGAATTCGGAATAAAACAAATTTTGCAACAACGATTTTTCGAAGTTCTTTGGCTTTGTACTAATATTTTTGCATGATTCTGTCCAGGTATTCGGTCATTATTGGTGCAATTCCTTTCCTTGCCTGATTACTTTAACTTTGTAATAAAGTGTCACAGAAAACTAAAAAGTTAGATGCTGAATGATGAAGTCTCAAAAACGGAAGCTGAAACCTCTTAGAGGTATATACGTACTGAAAGGTACTTAGCAGTCTTTAGTGATATGTTATATTTGGCAAAGCTGATAGATCGGTATATTTCCGTCTATTTACCCAACGTATTACAGAACAATGACAGTGAAGTACCATTTCAAGCTCTCCAATTTCTGAAGCTAGAAAAGTTTTAGATTACATTTTTCTGCTTGAAACCATTAATCATTTCTGTTTTTATCAGTTTTAAATTGGCCCAATTTATTACTCTATCAAAACTTTACAATTAGCAAATGGCAAGTATTTGATCTTAATTTTTCGGTTGATTGAATGCGTGATTATCGAATTTATGCTCTCAATTTCTACATATAAACCTTAAAGAAACTAATAATCGACAAATACGATCTAATGCAATTTATATTTGGTTACGAAAGAGTCAATTCAGATTAATAGAATAAAATTATATTTTGACTTTTTCATTAAATGAGAAATAGTTTCCACGATGGTTTGGAAATATTTATGCCTGTAATCATATGTTCTTTTCAAAATTTCTAACCATTTATCATTTCACTTAATTATTTAGTATCTATCAATCAAAAACATGCAACTGCTATCCTGCTCACAGTAGACAACTATAAAGGGCTTCATGCTTTTGAAAAAGTATACCCTGCGGCCACATTTTGTTCTTTTAACAGATTCTGATTTTCAGGCAAATAAAAATGTAATAACCCAAAGTATACATGAAAAGGCCCTGATGGAGTATGTTTTTGTGCTTTCAATGTTACTTGCAGAACGCTTTTATTGGGGGAAAATGTGCTTTAACATGAATTCAAATATACATGAATCATGCTGAAAACCATTTTATGACTTAAAATAACTGTAAAGGTAATAACTCCAACTTTCAATGTTGTATGAGCATTAACTAAATCAATATTACAACGTTCTATTTAGTATGTATTATTACATGTTTTCTGTGAGAGATGACTGTTCACTGGACGAATAGACTTCATGTGATTTGCAACTATTCGTCATGCTGCAACGTCCTAAAGTCATTGACTTTTACGAGATTTTATAATACTAAATTCGCAATATCATGCAGAAATTGCATTTTTGCTATTCTGAGACATTATTTTCAAAGTTTTGCAATCGTACACAGTTTTGCAATCGTGCACAGTTTTGCAATCGTACACAGTTTTACAATCATACAAGTTTTACAATCATACAAGATTTGCAATCGTACAGTTTTACAATCATACAAGTTTTGCAATCGTACAGTTTTACAATCATACTAGTTTTGCAATCGTACAAATTTTGCAATAGTACAATCATGCAATTATGGACCTCTATGCTAAGGTAATTATGAAATTTAATGAACCAGTAAACCAATCAATTTGATCTCCATTTCACGTCGGTCAGAAGTTTACTGGTTAAGTAAACTTTATATTTACTTCAACCAAGGTCTATAAGTGTATATCATTTCTCCTATGAAATCGTTATTCTTAACTTTTCTTGTATCTTTTTCTCTGTAAGTTTTCTTCAATTTAGAATTTGTTCAACCTCTTTCTTTTATATTTTATGGTGGAAAACAAAATGTTACAAGGATATGATCAATTCAACCTTCTCGGAGACAAACTATCTTACTAAGGTTATTCGGATTATGTTAGTACAATTATTTTAAAGTTGCCGAGAACAAATTAGTACCGCTTGTTAAAACAAAATAGCAATATATGCAAAGAAAAAAAAAATCAAGCCAATTTAGTGTGTTAGACAGATTGATCTTGATTGTATATTGTAACACACATGGATTATAACAGCATCTCAATATAGAACAGAACAAGCAATGTCGAACACTTGGGTGAGTCTGGCTTGAGGTCGATGTTCCCCTCTTTCCAACGACCTAACGACAAGAGTCGTTATCAACTGAAGGGTTCTTAAATTCGTTAATATCATAATTAATTTTTCTCTAATCAACTATCGATTACACATTCACAAGACAATAATAATAATAATAATAATAATAATAATAATAATAATAATAACTGAATAATTGATGTGGTTTTTCATCACTGCTACTGCCAGTCAACCAAATTGAATGCACATTTTACAACTGTTTATATATAACAGAAAGACATTTTAATTAATATTCCAATAAAACTTTAAAGATAGTTTACACATTGGTGTTCTTTAAATGCTCGAAAAGGAATAATATCAACGTTTGTGCTGTGCGCAAAAATACGAATGTATACAATAATTTCACCTAACAGTATTCATTAGTTAGTTTATACATTAATTAGTTTATACATTAAATATGATTGATAATCACAGTTACCATTAGGTAGTATCGTATTATATATAGATCATTTCCCGTTGAAACAATGAAGACAAAATTAAAATATGCGTTCGATTTGGGGTCCGTTTTGTCAGTGTTACTATCGCGCAGTTGGGACAAGAGTGTGACGACATGTAAATGAAATGACATGGACGTTGACTGCTATGTAATCATCATTTGCACTGATCAACAGCAGTTGAAATCTAATTATCTTGTCTTCTGAGTCTTATTTTTATATAAGTATCATGCTAGCGTATGATTATCTTTTCGAGAATTTAAAATGGTGTTTGACTCATATGCAACGTGAAACAAAATAAAACAATAGTGTTAGATATACCAGTGTGCTGCTTAATCCTGAGATAGAACAATCGCACCCCATGACGTATATGCCTATATACCAGACGCAGAAGTCATCAAATAATGGAAATCTCTTAGCTGAGAAACCCACCCCTCTCATCTATTTCCCGGAACACATGCAGAGTTAAAAAGCAATCTTTTAAAAAATGAGAGTATAACCAATTTGTTTTGTTGCTGTCAATCGTTGTGTTTCTTTAAGTCTCGCCGTTTCTCGCTTAAATATGAAGCTCAAACTTTGGTATATTTACAGCATTAATGATGTACAAACAGAGAGCAGCTTCCTTAATAATGCTTTATCAAATCACAATACTTGTGATTCTTTTGTTTTCTTTATACCATCTTGACATTCGTCCAAAATATTATTTACTAGATTTCATTCAGGTCATTACCCTGCACCAGTATCGAGATTAATTCTTGTCGTGGGTTTTTCATTATTTTTTTCCCAAGCATTCTGAACAGTGTGTAATGATTACATGCACATACATCTCCGATCCGTTTTAGTGGAAGAAGTAATTTAGAAAAAGCTGGATGAATTTTATTAAAATGTCGAAGAGCGCTAGCCAGCAAATAACAAAAGCTATTGATTTATAGCAGAAGTTAATCTAGCGAAAAATTCTTAGGGACATGGATCTTTGACTTTTATTCCTTCAAAAGACGTTTAAGCACAAGACGAAGGCTTTTCACTGGTTCTTTATATTGTCTGATTTCTTCTCAGTTTATAAGTATTGATTTTCAGGTGGATTTGCATGTTTGGCTCAGTCTCAATATATTTAATTAGAGGATCTGCAGAGTGTAAGTTTTATTACATCATGTTAAACAAGTACAACGGTGTATGCATAAGGTAGTCATGATCAATGGTGGTTTCAGGTCGTGCATAAAGTAATCCTTATCAATGGTGTTTTCAGGCCAGGCATACAGTAGTCCTTATGAATAGTGGTTCCAGGCCGTGCATAAAACCATCCTGAAAAAGATATTAATCTTATCGGCCTTTGTTCATAGACAGCTGCAACAAGTTTATATTCCAGTCACGTTTCATATGTACGGTTATCAGAAAATCTTTGATCTATGGAATATGTATCACTGGCACTTTGTTTCTTTGGTGTGTGTGTGACATTTGAGTAGCCATTCGGATTCTAAAATTCAGCACGTTTGAACCAAATAACAGTAATTTTTTTAAAGCTTCGTATTTTTCAAGTCAGTGATCGTTTAAGCGAAACCTCCCAAATTATTAATGTAACGTAGGCCGACTTGCGAGTGACACAAATTTAAAAATCATGGAGACTGATCTCAACAAAGCATTTAATTGAATAGGATTTCTTAGTTTTCAAGATTGAATCAGATTTTATCCGAATAACATATCTTTCTGAGAATTTGTTGGCCCTGTTTCGTTTGAAAAATACCGCTCCGGTGGACTACTTGGTTAGAGCGTCCGCCTTGGAACCCTGGCCGCCGAGTCATACTAAAGACTTAGAAAATTGATACTAGCAGCTGCCTCACTTGGAGCTCAGCATTAAAAGGTTAGTGTTAGGACTGGGCGGACTGGTGTCAGGATAATGTGACTGGGTGGGACATGATGTTCCATGTCTGCGGCATGACGCCCCAGTGCTAGACATCATTATAAACTGCCAAACTGCAGACATCATAACAATATGACCGTACAATTGTTACATACGTTAAAAATATAAATCACACATACGTACACACACAGAGTTTTGAAAGGAGATTTGTTTATATCACTTCCAGATGTCAACTCTTATTTCTCAACAGTTCGCAAAAGTTAAATTCAGAATCAGTGTAGTTGTTATCGATATACGTTGTGTTTAGAAGA
The DNA here is from genome assembly GCA_016617855.1 of Megalonaias nervosa. NCBI lineage: Eukaryota > Metazoa > Mollusca > Bivalvia > Unionida > Unionidae > Megalonaias > Megalonaias nervosa. The sequence continues at coordinate 59,322 of JAECUM010007261.1, read as the reverse complement.
CGCTTAATGTTACCTCTTAAAGACATTCCTTTAGTCTTCTTAATTAAATTTTCACCTTTCACTATTTTTCTGTAAATTGGAGATAAAGCTCTCAATATTTTTAATTGCGATTGCCTTCTCTTTAATGATTGTGAAATCATCTTCACCTCTTTTCATCTATTTATTTTATATCGTTATCGACACTGAACACACGAACAGGATTAACAGGTGTATCTGTTTTCTCACATTCGTGGAGTCGACATTTTTCTCTGACGTTTGAAACAATGCACAACGTTTTCAGAAACATGTTTGGTTTGTTCACGAATTACAGATCAACTTTTAATTCCAAACATCCTCATACACTTCTATCTTTGTCAAAAATCACAGAACGTTTTACCTTATGACGAAATTTTTAGAACACCAAAGATTTGCCATAGGAATTACATTTTCATCATCTTAAAATAAGTAACATCTTATGTAACCAGGTGAGTACAGGTGAGGTATTCTGTATCTTACAGCAAACAGTACGTTGAATAGCGGGTCTGCATAATATTTTGTTTTAGAAAGGGACTTCTTAGAAAAAGTGTCTGTGAAAGATTTGTTTCACAAAGGGACTTCTTAGAAAAAGTGTCCTTGAAAGATTTGTTTCACAAAGGGACTCCTTAGAAAAAGTATCCTTGAAAGATTTGTTTCACAAAGGGACTTCTTAGAAAAAGCTTCCTTGAAAGATTTGTTTTACAAAGAGACTCCTTAGAAAAGCGTCCTTGAAAGATTTGTTATACAAAGGGACTCCTTAGAAAAAGTGTCCTTCAAAGATTTGTTATACAAATAGACTTTTGAGATATCAATTAGTCTATATGTAAATGCTAGTTGCGCGAGATTGATGTCAATTGAAAGACGATATATTTATATTGCTTTGTTAACTTTGATTCTGCGTTCTGATTAGCTGGCTCTAGTAGAAGTATTACTTATTTAGTTGGCTGCTGAAAATATAAGGTCTTATTGTGAAAAGTCACTTCCTTTGCTATCGAGTAATTGATAATCAGAATTAAAAATGTATAAATCCCTTCAGAAGGTGGTATGTGTGTGGAGTTTTGTCAGTTTATACGTTTTGTGAATTGGTGAGTGATAGACTGGTGGCATCAAAAAGTGGAAACACTGGTAATGAGGGCTGAAATGAGTATGAAGCACGTTACTTTAATGTTCTCGTCATTCTGCAGCATACACGTGTAGACAGGCCGGTATGAAGGGCTGATACATATAGGTAGGTATGGGTGTATGGATGGATGAAATGTCGGATAGGTGGATGGAATAATGTAAATGCGCACATTGTCTTGTTTTTTTATGGATTCGATAGGCCTTCAATAAAGTATCAGCATAATAATTCATAATTATGGATCACGTTTCTCACAGGTCGTACTCTTTCCAGATTATATCGCTTCTGTAATGGCTGTTTTGACCTAGGTAACGTAAACTATAGTCCATCATTTACGCGCATTAGTTAACGAGCATGTTGACTGGACCCTACCCTAATTGTCTTGTCGTAGATTGAAATGCTAAATGAACGAAAACGAACCAGACTATGTAAGATCGCTTAGATTGGTTCCGAGTGACGTTATCAGCATATGTGATATCTGCGGCATGCTACCATGTAACATAATTTGTGCCATCACTCTAATTGAAGAATTCTGACTTTTCCTTCTAAGGAAATAGGCAGAACCTTCAGATTCTGTGCTAAACCTACTTTAGAGATACGTTCGTAGCTGATGCAATCTAAATTATGTGTGATGCAATTATCGAAGTGTACGGTTTCCCCCAACTGTCAGTTTACCACAATTACAGCGGTGTAGCAGATGAGTCATTGTAGTAAAAACATGTGGTGGCAACCCACTCTAATGAATACGGAATAAGGAATCAAACTAAGTATGTCGATTACGATGTTCTTCATTGTGACATCGTTTGTATATTTCGACCTCTGCGCACGTACTACTTTCTAACATCATTGTCCTTATGTTTCGTCACTCAAGCAGGCCCGGCCCTAGGGCAAGACGAACTAGGCAACCGCCTTGGGCCCCGCGCTTCTCCGCAATGCATTTTATTTGCTTGGGGCCCCACGCTCAACGCTTGCTGCCTTGGGCCCCGCACATCCTAGGGCCGGGCCTGCACTAAAGCAAAGAACTGCGGAGTATTCTCCACGCGTAGTAAACATAAATCATCACCTTTTGTACTAACATCATTCAAGTTATAAAATATCGCAGAAAATAGCATTTGTATTCATTATGATATTTATACCAAAGAGTACTACTTTTCCTAGGCGGAATTTTACCACCAACAATTTTATAGCGTTGAAGTAGTCTCACTATATTACGTTGAGTATGATCATGGTACAGGAAACTGTCGCTGACATAGATCATTACTTATTTGTCATATATTTTTCAACAACATTTCATTTTACTACTTTGAGAAGACTTAAGAATATCACATAAAGATACTAATCCCAGTTTTTCTGATTTTATTCATGAAATTCAAAATAAGAAAATAAAAATACCAGGCTATGAAGAGTAAAAGCTATAGGAAGAAGTTGCAATGAATAGTTTACAATTGTAATCTGTCGTTATAGGGTTCCTAATTTAAAGTCCCAGAAACTCTAAATCTTTCATTTGGACAACCTAACGTCTATTTTAATTACAAGACGAAAAATATTTTGGTAAAACTACGCTGAATCGTCAGCGATAGGAAGGTGACATGACAAATTTATGAGGAACTAGATGCATTTATGATAGTGTCATAAGGCAATTAGATTTTTCTCATGTGTCTCAGAGAAAAATGCTGAATATGCATTTATTTCATGGATATCAAACACATTATTAACTCTGTTTCAGGGAGTTTCAAATGCGTCTTCTCGTGTTCCTTTTCTCAAGTATCAACTTTATCCGTAAGAAATTAAGTGGGTACGTTTATGATTTTATATGCACAATGACTTAAAATTTGTTTTGGGTTTTCTTGTCAAGCATTTTTAAAATTATAGGGCCGGAATCTGTACATATTTTACTTGCATTTCTAGATAAATATAACAACAAAAGAAACAACTCTCGTAACCACGCAGAAGTAATAACAGTAACAATAAATATATCAGTAGTAGTAATGTTGTTCTTATTGTTGTGGTTTTCAGTTATAGTAGTAGTAGTAGTTATGTAACATTATTCGTAGTTTTAGATGTTACGAGTCTATGCTCTTAAAATAAGTAACATAAAAGAGGGAAGACAACAAACTTTGTAAAATTTAACAAATAATTTATTTCCCTAGAATACAAAGTGAAAAATGAGAAAAAAAGAACTTACGCTATTGCGAATTAAATCCAAAAATAATCCAGGAATTAAAGACACAAGTCCTAGTAACAAAAAGTCCTGAATAAAATTCAGTTCAAATCCCAAAAAGATCCAAAACTGAAGGCGATATCGTGTCTGTTATAGCCTGCGTCGTACTGATGTGTCCACAGTCTCTTGTTGAATCACAGAAATATTATTCCAGGTTTGAATTCAGTATAAATTCCAATGAATGCTTTTATCCAAGAATTTTGTCAGAGCACTTTTGTATTTCCAGAGAAAATAATCTCTTGAAATCAATAATTTGAAGAAAATAAAATTTAGCCCAAACTGGACACAACATAATACAATTTAAAGTGCAAAATGTTAAAGCACGATTGGTAAAATCTTCACAATCACAAGATAATATAGTTCTCTGTTTGACCTCATGTCACAAATTAGCATTTTTCTAAAAACAACCATTACCTAATGGAAAATAACCTTCTAGCATGATTTAATGAGTCTTGTTTATTTAAAACATAATACCCTATAAAATTCACTTTGGAATCCCCAAAACGCGACCCAAATCAAAATGTTTACCTGAATAATAATTTGGTCAATGAACTCATACCCATAGAGGATAATGAAGCTATTGTTAGTTGTTTACATCAATGAAATAAAATTTTTTTTTTTTTAAAAAAAGTCAATCAGGTCAAACAGAACTTAACTCAGTTCTAGACAAGGTCAAGTCCATAGAACAATGTTACATTACAGCAGCATGTAATGGAATAAATTTTTTTTACAACTAACAGACAAACAATTAAATTAAATATACATAACATAAATTATAATAAAAATTTAATAAAGGTTGTGATGAGGTACAGCCCCGTAGTTAATACGCAGAGAACCCAGCTCTTAAGTTCTATCTTACCACTCACTCTTTACGTAGATTTATTACTAAAATGCAGCGTCGAAATAATAAACGAAACAAACTTTTCACTAGTACTAAATGTTGAGAAAAATATCCACCACAAGAGAGGATTTACTACTTGTACTTATAGTTTATGTGCACTATATCTCGAAAACATCTGAAAGAGATAATAGTGGCATTAATCAATAAATCTCAATACACTCTATAGCCTCCCTCGGTTTGTTTTGAAATGTTATGTCTTTGATAAATGTAATTATGACCTATTTGTCAGACCTGTTCAGGTTGTAATAAAATAAATGTCACCTTTGGAGCATTTTTGTATATTTGTGAAAAGGGCCTATATTAGTTAATTAATTCTAGTATAATCCCAAATTGCTTAATTAGACCATCGAGAGTTTATGGTTACTTGTCTTCGTTGGATACCACCGATTGGAGGCGCAGATGTTTTCGCGGCTTTGCCGATTTAGAGCAATTCTTTTCTCTGCCTGACACGGAGAGCTTCTGGCGATTAGTATTCGCACACAGACCAATGATACAGCAATCAGACAAGCCACAGATACAAAAACCAAGCAAACTACCGATACAGCAACCAATCGACCAACATACACAGTCACCAAATAGGCCCACGATACAGTCACTCCAGCAGCAAACGCTAGCAGCCCACATTTATGGGTAATAAATAGGCCCACGAAACGTAGAAACGGCAACCCATCCATACAAGGCAACAACCGGTTGTAGCAGAAACGGTACCCCAACCATACAAGCCATCACAATAGCAAACGATGTAGCTCCATCATCATCCGCACCAAGGACAGTATCGTACTGCTGGAGATTGTGTGTCTGTCAAATCCACCCGCCAGCAGTGCAGAAAGCCATTGTCGCGAGCCGTGCTGGCGCCAACAGCAACCACCACATGTATGTATCGTATACGCATCTTGTAGTATGGTAGGGAGCACCGTTCGGATAGTCCTGTCGACGATACGCAGGTCGAAGCCGATACTACCTGGACGCCTGGTAGGCGAAAAATAAACCAGATAGTAATGCACTAGCCGCCACCTGGGATACGCCACCTGCAGACGCGGGAGTTGTCTCTACTGGTTCCGACGCGGCTAGCGACAATTGCTTTCTGCACTGTTCACAGGATATTGAGAAAACCAACTTTGGCAGACCCACTATTCATGGTCGTACGCAGCACGCTGCCCTTGGTGAAATCGATGTCTGTAACGAAAATAACCTAAAAGGTACGTGTCGTCCACAAGCTTTAGAAGCCCGTAGAGCCTCTGCAGGTGCGTTGGGTCGTCCTGTACTTCCAGGTAGTCGACGGCGTCAGTGTCGGGTACTAGGATGCTTCCTTTCGCAGTATCTTGGACCATGTGTAGCATTACTGCTGTCGGTGCACGGATTCCCATAATGTAGAAAGTGGAGTACACCGATCGTTATTGCTGGGCTGTATCTTGCAAGGCTGCCTCGTATGTTGGAGCTCCTTTGTTTACTATGCTGTTGCCTGTATGGTTGGACTACCGTTTCTGCAATTGGTTATTGCCTTGTATGTTTGGGCTACCGTTTCTCTGCTTGTTGAGCCTATCTCGTTTGCTATGCTCTAGTGGGGTTACCGTTTCTGCAATTGGTTTGTCAGTCCATACCTTGGTGCTACCTGTGGCGGTTGAAGGCCTGCTTCAGGAGTGGCATCTGCTAGAAGCATAATTGGCTCTGAGTGGGCCGGTAGTCGCTTACGAAAATTAGTCATCAAACACTCTCGATGGTCTAAACTTCGGCCAATATTTCGCTCTAATAATGATATCTCATAGACTCGTCGAACCTCTAATTGGTATGTTGGTGATAGTCACCCATCTTCTGATTTGCTATCATGACCGCGAAAGACCTGTCTAAACCTATCCTCGAACCCATCTCCAGCCACCCACCAAAGGCTAACGGGTTCAAGTAAATACATTGCTGCTCCGTCACTTTGCCTCAAACTCGCACTCAACTACTACTGCCACAATATTGTCCGCATATTCTTTATTGGAGCAAACTCCTAAACAAATGTGGCACCTTCACCATCTTCTCATTTACCCGATATTCCTCCACAGATTTACAAGTATTTACTTTATACTTAACATTCATAAATTCCGGTGGAAATATTGGTCGAGCATTTGTTTTAAGTGTAATCAATATTTTGGAGTGAGTCACAATACTTCTCACACGCAATGAAAAAATTTGGGACACCGTATGCTACAAAAGGTGTCTTAATTAAATACAGTAAGGTCCGGTAACAGTTGTGTCTCTTGTCCCAATTTGTCTGACCGGGGGTGTGGGGGTGTGAAGGTAAATTGTACAGATTATTTTGCGCGTTATTTCAATCATTCATACCTAAAAGTCAAAAACTCATTCATTATACCTCAACTGCATTTGTTAAACAATGAATGGCTAATGGCTAAATGTGTTTTGAGAATACTCGGGGTAGCTGGAACAAGAATTTACAATACAGAATAAAACTACATTCGTTTTCATTTTTTATAAATGATCATACTTATCAACGAACAACATGTGGATGTTCTGACGTATTTCCAATTTTTCACCCCGCGACATTTCAAAATGATTAACCAAGTTAACACCCATTGTGTGCAAAGAAAGCCTTGTTTATTTTTCTAATACAAACGGCTGTCATTCAAACCGGATATCGATAACGGGCAGATAAGATATATTAATAAACACTTTAGGAAGTCCAGAGTACAGTCAATGTTATCTAGTCAAACAATCAATTATAGGAAAAAAAGACCTTTTCCTTTCGAAGTAAAAAAGCGATCCTGGATTGGCAGTATCTGTGGGGCTTTCTGTTGTTCGTGGGGATATTGATGGAATACTGGTCTCTAGGGCAGCTCGTTTCGCATTTTTCAAGTCAAGTCAAGAAATGTCAATAAGCTTCAATTTATATCTACATATATAAATCGAATTTATGTCTTGGACGCAGATGTTATTTGTATAGATGGTGAGACGGCTAGATTGGTGTTCATTGTTTTTGTTTCCTTAATTCTACAAAGTTTACTGTTTTGGGAGAAATATTTATCTCACAAATAAATTTTGTAATTACCACTGACGTTTCTTAACAGAAAAAATATAAAGGCATACATTTGCATTGCACCACAAAGAGAACAATACCCTTTGGACATATAGTTAAGGTTCCGAATTTCAAATTTAAATCTGCGTCAATAAGAGAAATGATTCTTGAATGAAAAGAAGGAAAAAAAAAACCCTCACAACCATTCTGCTAGTACGTCATGAATCCGAATGGCATAATTTACAAAAGCAAAATATATTTTTGTATTTATTTGGCATGTCTTTCCGTATATTATATGTAAAACACACTGAATTTTCATGAGCCATCACATCTCTCTCTCTCTCTCTCTCTCTCTCTCTCTCTCTCTCTCTCTCTCTCTCTCTCTCTCTCTCGTGCAATTCGTTATACTTATTATATTATTATATACATAAAAATATTATGCAAAACTCCCATTGACCATTTTCCGAGAAACTCATAATGACATTTATATCACCTAGCGTTTTCCGATTCCATGTCACCACAGTCCGAGAATTGGAAGCACGTTGTAACGTCACATGAATCTACCCCCACCACCACCTCTTCTCAAGATAGTACCCAATAGCTATAGGACTGAGATAAATGTATTTTTAAAAAGTATACCTTTCAAAATTCGTACTTTAAAAACAGTCCAACGATTTATCCGGTCACATATATTCCGGTAACTGATTGGACGTATTACATGTAATTCAAACGGTGTTGTGATGTGATTTGGATTTTTAACGTAGTTTTAACAATTTTCAGTCATATCGCTACGATGTCTGCATTGTGGCAGTTTATAGTGATGTCTAGCACTGAGGCATCATGCCGCAGACATGTGGCATGATGTTCCACCCAGTCACATTATCCTGACACCAGGCCGACCAGTCCTAACACTAACCTCTTAATGCTGAGCGCCAAGCGAGGCAGCTGTTAGTACATTTTTTCTAAGTCTTTGGTATGACTCGGCCCGCAACCTCCCGCATCCGAAGCGGACTCTCTAACCACTAGGCCACCGGAGCGGTCAAAATTCAAAGGGAGAGGATGCTTTTCAATTAAGTTAACGAGCACAAATGACTGAGAAAAGAATATGAACATCGAGACGTGCCACATTCGTCACATCATTCATCAGAGACATAAGATACACGCGAATTCTTTTGACCTCATTTTCATCTGCACCAAGTGACAGCTATTCCAACAATAGTATGATATTATCAGCCATATCTATCTCCACAACCGCTTGTCTGGTTCCCTGCTTAGTATGCTCCCTGCGTTGCACTCCGCTATATAGTATAGCGGAGTGCAACGCAGGGAGCATACTAAGCAGAGAACTAGACTATGAGGGAGCTGGGTGGCGGTCAACGGGAGGTGGTGCATTGCCCCCAAGCTCCAGGAGAAGGGGGACCGTCGGGATCTTCTCATAGTATTTCTTCACCTCAGTGTACTTCAGAAGACTTATATTAAGATGGGTGGGTGGGGAATGTGTTTGGCAAATGATATAAACAAGTGATTTAACTTATTCGAGCTGAAGTGGATCCTTGCTAGCATTTTCTCGGGTTTTTATTACATTATTGACTGTTCTGAGCATTCATTGCAATACATGACCATGATGCATAAGCGTGTGTATGACGTCCTTGACATTATCGTTGTGTAATGAATCAATCCTGCCTCACGTAATTGGACGATTGTCATTATTTCCACAGAATGACATTTGATACCGCATGATGCAGGTCTACATAACGAACATTGATGTTGATATGTGCTGATATGTGCTGATTTGAGGCTTCAATAATCCTTCCTCTCTTCAGATCATCCTGAGTCAATGTGTATTTTACAGTCACCTTATTCTCAGCTTGTACTAATATAATATTTGTTGTACGTTCATTAGTGTAGCTTTACTGATCTAGTTCATTTGCTACTTTGAAACAAGACTTGCCTAGTGTATACTTCTATGAAGATATTGTATTCATTAGAAAATGTTGAATGCTATTGTAACAGAAACTTGATATATACATGTATGGTTTAGCAAAACGCTAACAACATCGATTTTACTTCAGTATACGATATCAGGTCTGAATCCTCAGGAATCAGAGAAAACGAATTGCATACAATTTAAAATACTTGTCGATGAACAGTGAGAATGAATTCTCAATTCTAGGACTCGTATGACTAAGCGCGAGACTAAAACTAGATCAAGAAATTGCAGTGCCAAAGAGAAAGTTTCAGTTCTTGTGTGCTGTGATACCGTTAATCTAGGTTACAGATACATCTATTTGCAAGTGAACTATCATAATTGAGGAACGTGATATGCAATTAATAGACCCCAATCCATCTGTGCGAATATAAAAAATATGTATATGTCACATGGATTTTTAAGACAAGTCCATTCGTCTTCATTTAGTCCTAAATGGTTTACACTTCGTTGTTTTGATTTGAGTTAAGAATATAGAGGTGCACAATGCAGTTGTATTTGATCTTGAAGATTTTGGCTAGTCTCCGAAAAATTGCTTTGTCCGATTGTGTTGGTATTGCTAATTTTATTACCACAGTACCGTTCTTTACGTGTACTGACGATTGGGTGTTGTCAACAACATTCTCATAGACTCTGCAGCAGAAGTATTGTCACTATTTTAATCAATCGCAGCAGAGAGTGATCTATCACAGACAAATATATCATTTTTGCGGAAAAAGTTATAAAATTTAGAAGAAGACAGATGAATACAAGTCGAGGGAATTCATCGAGCAAACTGAGAAAGGTGACGAGCTTTGGTAAAATTTAATCTAGTTAAGAGTTCTCAATGACATTCTGCTGATGTTTACCATTTGTCTCCGATACAATTTTGTATGACTTGGGCGAAGGCAAAAAAATGTTAACCTTTGGGATTTAAAAAAAAATATTTTAAGACCAGTTCAATGACATTGATTTTTAGTATATTTGCATGTTTTTCCCCATCTCACTCTTGTAAATGAGGACACTAATTATTACAACATTTATGTCGCTGAACCATAATCCTTCAGCCTATATTCACGAATCATTATCAATATTCTATTTAAATGCCTTCCTTATGCACGTAAATCTAAAAATTAATTATCTTGGCGGAATAATTTACAATAGTTTCTGGTTCCATTAGAAACATTAGAATTATACTTAATTCTAGAATTAACAAGAATGGATTTTAGTCCTAAAAAGCATTGAAACCCATTGAGATTCAGCGTAGGAAAACGGTTTGAAACAGATATTACTAGCATCATTGTAAATGTCTTTTAGATAAATTTAATTACATATGGTAACAAATTTTCTTGAAGACTGAGCTCATAACTGACCTTTCAATAAAAAAGTGTACTGATGAATAAATTATTAGTCTGCCTGGTCAAACTCACATCAGTTTTATTATTTATTAAATAAACCTTTTTTGTCAATATAAAGTCTCTTGGCGATTATATATATATATATATATATATATATATATATATATATATATATATATATATATATATATATATATATATATATATATATATATAATATTTGTGCTTCCAACTTCTCCCTTGGTTAAATTTCGTTATGACAATTGCCATTAATGGAGCACAAAAAAAAACTCCCAAAATTTTCTCTTCATTTTCTTCTTTCGTCCTTAAATTTTTCAATTTCAGCTTTCTTAAGGAAAAGGGCTTTATTGTGTCAAAGTGTTAATCACGACTTAGCAACATTGAGGATAAGTTTCGTCATTGAAATGAAAATGGTTCGTGAAACTGTGAAAGATTTTTTGTTTACTTAAAGAAAGGAAATACGATTTGTGGCATTCCTTGTTCCCAACACATGGAAACATAAATACGGGAGGGGATGCCTTTTTTACCAAATAGTATCAATGAGTGGGTCACCTTAATGCTTATGATGATGACCTGTGTCAAATAATTGAAATGATCATTATCAAGAATTCATGAAATCACAAATTACAGTTTTGGTTTCTGTTTTATAATAGACTATTTCCAAAATATCAAGAGTTGCTTCCCCTTACCCGACTCTTCTGTTCGCTTCGGTTATATGTCGATGTTAAAGGGGGCAGGGACCAGTTTATATGCACAAATTAATGCCACAATCACCGGCCTAGTATTAAAAAAATCATAAAAAATAAAATACACAAGTGAGGTCAAAAAGGTCCATACTTTTATATACCTATATTAAAACAAATTATAAGAATATTATCCACTTGACCAGAGAAGTCAATGGCAGTTCATAGCAAGAGAAGTTTATGCACCCCAACCCTAAATTTATACCTGCAATTTTCACGTCTGAAGGTCATTTTTGACACCATGTGATGCCCACAATACAAACACAAGCCCTTTTCCTAGATGATAATTCTGCAAAACAGTGTGTACTAAACAGGCGGATGCAATTGAAAATAGTTGTCATCCAAGCCGTTTTTTAGATATTCCGCTTGCCCTGAACCCACGTGTTTACTGCTATGGGAGGCTAATTCTTCTTCCTAGCCAACTATCAACATACTGCAGAGTAACTATGGAAGGTGTACATGCCTGACATCAGTTTCAAGAACATCACAAGTCCGAAACACCTAGTTCACAAATATATCCATAGCATTAATTAGTAAACAATAATAACTGAAAAAGTCACACCATAGCCTTAAGTTAAGAAATTTGCCATGGGGCCAATTTACGAAACTAGCCCCTGCCACCTAAAGAGGTATATATGTAGCATCCCTACTTTCAACAAACTTCTCAATCAATCTTCTTCTTGTAACTGTCGCAACTTTGGTGCGTCCTGGCGAATACGGAGCGCATAAATCACAGTCTTCCTTGTTTATTCATTACTTCATACACTTTTTTGTACAGAAATTGATTCGTTTAAAGCCAGTTGATGTTTCTTCTGCATTCTAGATATTTATCAGACCTTCCATGCGTAATTATAAAAGCACGAATCTGACAGAAGATGGTTACAAATCTGAAGGCTATAACAAGTTGCTCATAAGTCCTTCCATGATGCGTCTGACTTGATTTTATATACATATCGCATACATAACCGTATGTACTCGCTTGTAAGACGAATCCACTCTCAAACTGCACAGACCCAGAGCTGCCTTCGCTTAATGCGCCTGCAGATCTTGGTATGTGCAGTTTGGTAGAAGTAATCATTAGAACAAACAACATAGACCTGATCTGCATATGCATTATGCTATAGCAGATCTGGATCTTTGATGTTTGCAGTTTGACTCGACGCATATGCGAGTATATACAGTAGATCAGATACTGTATGTTCATAACTTGACTAATCAATTGCTCAGCTGTTGGCATATGCGAGAAATTTTGACAAAATAAATTCAATGACCTGAGTCGGAAACAAAGCAACAAATCAGTTATTGTTCATCATTACCTGAATTCAAGGAATATCTGTAATAAGTATACAACATCTGATTTTCGTGCATGTAGTCAGAGATCTGACTTTGTACTTATGTTGTTTTCAAACTACTAAGCAGGTTTCTACAATCAAAGCTATCTATCATTATTCCAATAACCAAACGTGGTTACGTAGTACCTGTAACACATCAGAGTTTAGAAGAAAAATTGTCAAGTCTGGTGACAGAAAGAAGAGGAAAGTGTGTGTGTGTGTGTGTGTGTGTGTGTGTGTGTGTGTGTGTGTGTGTGTGTTGGATTTCTGACGTAGCTTTAACAATTTTCCACTCATATTGCTACGTTGACTGCAATGTGGCAGTTTATAGTGATTCCTAGCACTGGGGCATCATGCTGCAGACATGTAGCATCATGTCTCACCCAGTTACATTATCCTGGCACCAGGCTGAGCAGTACTAGCATTAACCTCTTAATCCTGAGCGCCAAGCGTAAGCAGCTGTTAGTACCATTTATATAAGTCTTTGGTATGACTCGGTCCGGGTTCGAACCCGCGACCTCCAGCATCCGAGGCGGACGCTCTAACCTCTTTGGTCACCAGAGCGATCAAGTGCAGAAGTAGTGTGGTAGTTGTAGTAGTAGTAGTAGTAGTAGTAGTAACAGTAGTAGTAGTTCTTGTTGTTATTACTATTGAAGCAGCTACGGCAGTAATAGCAGAAACGGTTGTGGTGGCAGTGGTGCTAGCAGTAACAGCAGCACTAAAGTTGTGCAAATGAAGGAGTTGTTTTGTTCGTTGTATAAGTAGTTGTATCGTTGGAAGTGGTGATGGTGGTAGTAGTGGTTGTGTTGTGGGAGGTGGTGATGGTGGTAGTAGTGGTTGTTTTGTGGGAGGTGGTGATGGTGGTAGTAGTGGTTGTGTTGTGGGAGGTGGTGATGGTGGTAGTAGTGGTTATGTTGTGGGAGGTGGTGATGGTGGTAGTAGTGGTTGTATTGTGGGAGGTGATGATGGTGGAAGTAGTGGTTGTATTGTGGGAGGTGGTGATGCTGGTAGTAGTGATTGTTTTGTGGTAGGTGGTGATGGTGATAGTAGTGGTTGTATTGTGGGAGGTGGTGATGGTGGTAGTAGTGATTGTATTGTGGGAGGTGGTGATGGTGGTAGTAGTGGTTGTTTTGTGGAAGGTGATGATGGTGGTAGTAGTAGTTGTATTGTGGGAGGTGGTGATGCTGGTAGTAGTGGTTGTGTTGTGGGAGGTAGTGATGGTGATAGTAGTGGTTGTATTGTGGGAGGTGATGATGGTGGTAGTGGTAGTAGTTGAAGATAAATAGATGGAGGAGGAGGTTGCGGAGAAGGAAAATGACACTTTTTCATATCAAGGTCTGTGATTCCGGCTAGAAAGAAAAATTAAAGTGCTGAATTATTCGGTAAATATAATATTTTTTCTATTTTTTGTTTGCTTACTATTTATGGTGAATCTGTATCTTCAATTTAACTTGATGTACTGTTTCAAACAAAACTGGTCCAACGAGAGTCTCTCTTTGTTCTGTTAAGCCGCTGTTTGTGGGATGGTAAACAGAAGTCCTTTATTTCAATGTATCTACCTTGAAGAGTGGTAATATACTGATTTCGTGCCTTCATTTGATTCCATTTCTTATTTATGTCATTTAAAACGCTTTATCAAGATAAACATGTCTTCGAATGTTCAGAAATTCTTTAATTAACAGACTCTATGCTCTAATTCCGAGACACGTATCTCTGAACACCAAAATTTTTACTTGTGGTCTGACAGTATGGGCATTCTTTGTGGAAGCTAACATGGTTTTCAAACAAATTTGACTTATTTCCGATCGTCTTATGTATCTCTGACTATTTCAACCTTGTTACTTAGTCATTTGTTTTTAATATGTCTGACGGAAATAAAGTAAACGTTCGGTACAAGTCGAGCTTTCATAATTTTTTAATTTCATTTGTGGTACTTGTCTACATGATGATGGTCATATACTCAATTGAGATTGTTGTGAACATGTTCAACCAAAAACGATTCCCTAATAAAATGAATGAAGATCCCATGAAAGTTTTTTCATTTAAATATTCTTCATTTCTGCCAGAATGCATTGTACAACATGGCAACATAACAAGATCATGAGCCTACAGACTGGTTCAGTATTTCGACTCGAAACGTTTTTGAATGAAGAATTCTTGCAATAAACTTGGGCTTCTTGTGATTAATTTTGTAAAGATTCAACTCAAGGTTCCAAGCTAATATACTTACAAGAATTTATTACCCAAATTAAAGACACATCATATCGGCAACAATCTCAAATTATTATGCACACGAGACAACTGTATATAATGAAATAATGTCACTTGAAGAAACATAAACTAGACAAGACCCATTAAGTCTGAAAAGCACATACAATTCGTTTAGGTAGATGACTGTCATTCAAATCATACATCGATGAACGGTGGAAAGATGATCGATATACACTCTACGAAGGGCAGTGTAAATTCAAGGGTTAAGGATTCAAACAATGAATTATTGAACAATCTCCCTTTAACATCAAACTAAATTAGCGACCTCGCGTTGGCACTATCTTATGGAGCCTTTTAGCAGCCGCGTAAGACAATTAAAAAGAGTTCCCATGGGTGGCTCTTTTCATATTTTGCAGTTTATCTAAGAGACATCCAGCCAGGCTGTTTGAGTATATATTCAAACTGATGGTTGTTTCTTTTCAAAACGAAAATGTAATTTTCCGACTTATTAGATGGACGCAGATTTGTTGTGCATGGCCGGTATGACAGTTAGATTTGCAGCAATTCTATTTTTGACAGCAAAACCGTCAGGTCTTTCATATCATTAATGTTAGGAAAAGTTCCCCTAGGACAACTATTCATATGTTGTGCTTTGTGTTTGCTCAGACTTCTATTAGGAAGCAAAAATAAAAACAAGCAAACAAAATTAGAATGAAGCAAACGAAAATATAAACAAGCAGACAAGCAAAACAACAAGTAATATGACGGCAGCTATGATTCCAAAACCAACTGTAAGCTAAATTCCATTCCGCGATTTCACCCTCGGTTCTACAAGTCAAAGAAAGATATCAATAGAGATTCGCTTCCTTGAACATTAATAAATTAAATCCATGGTTCTCATTTGTCTAGAGGCAGCGTGAAATATTTCAAAGCTTTTTTGTAAGATATATCATTTAAAAACCTATTTTCCTTTTTACGTTTGAGGTCAAGGTTTTACTATAATACAAATATAAGCCCAAACTAATTAAGTTTGTTAGTGTTAACGCGCTTTTATCATTGCCATTCTCAGCAACCACAAGAATAAATCATTTCTTTTTAAGTACTTTAATAGACTCTGAGTATATATGCATATTTGTCCATTAATACTTCTAAATTGCAGAGTGTATAATTTTCTCAGTATGTCCCCGTATATTTCAAGGCAATGTCTCCATATATTTCAAGACAATGTTCCCATATATTTCAAGACAATGTCCCCATATATTCCATGGCAATGTCCCTATCTATTTCAAGACAATGTGTCCATATATTTCTAGACAATGTCCCCATATATTTCAAGACAATGTCTCCATATATTTCAAGGCAATGTTCCCATGTATTTCAAGACAATGTCCCATATATTTCAGATTTCTCCATATATTTCAAGACAATGTCCCCATATATGAGAAAACAATGTCCCCATATATTTTAAGACAACGCAACAGTTTTTAGCCCAAAAGGCCAAAAAGTTATCAGTCTCTTATATTTTCAATAATACATTCAACTAACAGTCGCCTATGTTACAGAGGCAATCGTGCTGTTTTATATGGACTTAATGAAATAAGAGAAGTCATTTAAGTCCCGAACATTGACTAGACTTACGGATCCCAATGACAACAATTTATCAGTGTGAACAAATTATATAAACTTCAATTTGTGTTTCTTTTGAGAGGTTCATCTTCCTCAGAACGTTTGGCAATATGCCTGAATTTACCATTTTTGTCAATATTTTTTTGCTTTGCACTATATAGTTAGGGTTGTAGTGACGTACCGCCCAACCATATGCGCACGGATACAAACATATAACTCCATAATTTCGAATATGATTGAAATTTTTTTTAAACGCTCTTGTGTGTCATAAAGGAAATGAAAAACAATAAGACACACTGAGATTATAACTTATAGTGGTGTGTAACCATGATATCATCAACCCTTTCGAGCACTCGTAAACATAAAAGAATAACCTATAAAAGGAAAAAATATACACTGTGAAACATATTTACCGTCAAAGGCAATACAGTCAGAATAAAACAAATATGCTTCGACGTTGTTACGATAATTTACAGAAGGTGCAATTCATGACCCTACGGGGGTTGGTATGAAATCAATCATCTATGTACACCACTCGTTCACTTGTCCATTTTATATTTGGAATTAACTGTTGATGCGCATGTATTACTTTCTTATACTAAACCAGACTGCTGTTATAACCCATGATTCAAGCGACGATCGATTCCTTGGCAGCGTTTCCTCACATTTCTGGCATATTATTTTCCCCCATGGCACTAATTTACATATACACTTGATCTAAACATCAATCAACCAAGCTTAATAATGCAGAGTCTTTGTATCTTGTCTGTACCAATATCATATTGTCAAGAACTCGTCCTACATCATTATTATTGAAAGATGGTTATTTATTCTTAAAAGCTGTAATAGGTTTGGTTATAATGGAACTGACAGAGAACAGATCCGTGTAATGACTACGATATACAGATGTCTTATCTTCTCTACCTTATAATAAGTTTTCATCTCTCTTCGAGTTGTTGTCATTCCAGATACATGTCAGCGGAGTAAGTCTGTAATAAAGCCACGATTCGGATCTTCTCGGATAGATCGGATGTCCTCGGTGTTCAACTGGTACTTAAAAGTATTTGTAAATGAAAATAAGATAATGCTGTAATATAACTGCAATGACAATTATAATCTAATACAATATTAGCAACACGTGTTTCATGAGAAGTCATTTCCTACATACATATTTTGCACATTTTTCCAGACATGATTTGTGATAATTTAACTCTTTATGAAATCTAAGAACGTTTACTTATTGTAAAAGACATCTGATTAATTATAGCATCTTCAAGTACATTGGTACTTATAGGACAGGCTTTGTACCCAGGAATATACAGTAACTAGCAATTCATTGGTGAAATGAAATATATTTGCATTTCGCTGACATAAAGTCAGAATTTACCCTTTTTGAATCCATCATCAATTTATACATGAAAAAGATATTTTTGAAGATATATGTTTTCAAGTCTGAAAAAAATCGGTAAAATCGTCGTTGAAAGTAACTGCATTTTTCCATGAAAAAATACCAATGACAGAAAGACATAATCCGATCTTTCACTTAATTGCACATCCTTTTATCTTATATGTTGCAGAACTGCTCACCTTTTCAATCTTACATAAGTAATCGCCGTTTCAACCATTAAACCAGACACAATATATTCAGATAACTTTAAGTTCACGACGAAGCGCTGAACATTTGTATAAAACATCTTACTTAAAAATTGTGTTTTGTTTATACCATGACACTTATGGCATCGACACATAAGTACATGTACGGTAGGTTTTGAGACAGGCAGTCAAAGATCAGACTTCCATAATTTGGTAGTTCGTGTGTCATACAGCCATGACCTGGTTATATCTGCATATCTTCGTATGTCAACTCTATGCCTTCCGATAGATGTTTTGTGGTCTTAAAGGATCACGCATTTAGAATGTTTTACAATTAATGCTCTATCCCCGCTTGCCCCCTCCCTACAAAAATGACACATACAGTGGAAGCAGGAATAATATTCTTATTTCCTTAAAACTGCAATCTTAAACTAAAACATGTACTTTTTGACAAATTATGTGAATTTATACACATGAAGCGGATTCCCAAAGCTTGTTTATGGATTTTATTTCAAAGCATCGTCTGAAAACTCCTGCGGTCAGTGTTACCTGGATGACACAGTTTTATAAGTTCAGTACATGTATATCGAGATCTCCTGAGGAAACCAAAATCATAATTTCCATATCTGTGTGTAGGTGCAGAGAAAATAAACACAATACACATATCTGATATTATCCTACTTTCGTGGAGGTAAAATATAGTTTGCATAAAGTACACAAGAGTTTCACTTAGCCATTTTGCCTTCTTCTCTTGCAAGCCTTATAGAGACTGTGCGAAAGCCAACTTCTGCCAGTAGTAACAAAACTGAGACTGGTAGCGTTTTTTTTTTTTTTTTTTTTTTTTTTTTTTTTTTTTTTTTTTTTTTTTTTTTTTTTTTTTTTAGGCATTCAGGTCAGCGGACAGGGTAAGAACAACTAGGACAAATCCCGGGTGCCCACAACGGTCAGGGGGCCTACTGCCGTCACAATCTGTAATCCATAGGGGCCTACTAGAGAATTTTTTCTAGGGCCTACAAGTTCTGTCTTGGGTTTAACATTGCTTCTCATTCTGCTCACTATTACCTAGACTGGTTTGAACTGAACAAATTAAAAAGACAGGGAGTCGGTCTAGTTTTTATAATAATTTTAAAATGATCGATGAAGCAAATGTTTGCTTTGACCTGACAGTAAACGTAGACCGGCATCAAAGGTCGTTGATCATATTTTCGCAATCAAATTTTGCAGGTACAGCAAAGTTTAAGTTATTAATCGTTATTTGTCAACTAAATATGGCCCTCTTTGGTGAGAATATATAGGATTCGTGTGGTATGTCTTTTTCTTTTTGAAGCGAAGTCCGTTTGGAACAGAATAAGGCAGAAGACTTTGGCTAGATTTTCGTATAGCACGCAAGAGGTAAGGAAAATTAAAGAAAGGGTTATTTTTCATATATCGTAAATTCAGAGCATAAACTAAAAGAAAATAAGCTTTTTTTTGGTGGTCACTATACTCTTACGTTAAGCATGCAGGGACAGCATTTTAGCACATGTTTAGAATAATTACTTGCTCCCAACGATAACCCGGTAGGAATGAACATCTGTTCCAAATGGACAAATAGATAATTACTCTGAATGGGAAAGTGATATAAATGTAAATTGCTTTATTCATTGTGTTCGTCTTGTTTAAAAATATAATAACAATTCACACAAATACAAATAATGTTAATGTTTTCTCTCAGTGTATCCAAACATGCGTGAAAAATAGTTAAGTATACATTACACTATTTCTACTTAAAACATTAAAAATGATAACTGAAAACTGTAGGAGATTTTGACCGTGTCAGTGTAGAGACCCAGCACATAACGAATGCAATCTATATGTTTAATTCCAAATTATACAGCATTGTCCCTGCATACCTTGTCCGGTTATGATAGCAAACTATTAATCTGGGGCATATCATAAAGCTAATCCACATGAAGAGGTCAAACAAATTGTTCCGAACAACTACAAGAACTACATTTCATTCAGTGCGGATTTCAAAATTGTTTGCTTGATGTAAGAGAGAACGGTTTACCAGTTAACATGATAAATGAGTTTGTAGAGTTTTAGATTAAGGTAAGAAACTATAGTATATTTAGCAAAAGTCCTTAATTTGGACAGTTGCATCATTGTGCAATATCTAGACCTTCCAAACTATTGAGATTCTTTTGAAACATTCTATATTTTGGGACTTGTGAACAGGATATTTTTTTATTGTTTTAGATTGTATTCACAATTCATGATATCAGTATATATTAAATATATCAAATGGCGATTCCTAATATGTGTAAAGAGTCGTGGAACATTTAAACCTTCACACACTTGAAGATCTACAATATGTCATTCAAATGCTTTAAAGATGTGTGGCAGCTTTTAATAGTTTTGCGATATATGTGTGACAAATTACAAATTAGTGCTAATGTGCACCAATACGAGCTAATGATGCACGTCAAAATAAATTACAGGTAGAGCTCAGCAGACTATGATGTATTCATGAGCTTGAGAGCGAAATAGGCAGTGGATTTAGCGTGATACTGTATAGATCCACCAATGTAACTCATGAGTACAAGTTAGACAAAGACGGAGCGACAAAACAGTTAATGGTGAGTATGTAAAGACAATTTAAATAGATTAACACAGCGTCTATGGATAAGCTACCATCCAATACATGCCGATAAAAGTCTGTAGATAGTCAGCTGATGAATAAATTAGACGGTTGGAAGAAACTCTCTTCTAAATAATATGCAAAGATTATACTAGTTGCATTTTAGAAGTAAATTTACAAATTCCGTTAGATTTACACGACTATGTCAAGGTTTAGTCACCAGCTGCAAAGAAATATATCCCAGATGAAAATGATTTATTTCCTTTAACAATGAAGTCCTTCGAGGTTTACAAAGATACAAGGCGCTATGTTCAAAACATTCAAACGATTACTGAAATTGTGTTCCCATTATAGAGGTTAGTAGATTAAGAGCAAAAATGTATTCATCGAAGGTGGATACAGATTTGAAGAGACTTTGAAAAGGAATACAAATAATGCGCAATTAAAATGAATTAAAATTCACGATGAACCAAGATATACATTCAGACATAATGCAAATTACTGGGAAACTAATTTACTAAGTCAAACACTCATGAGTTATATTAAATAAAAATGAACAAAGTAGGATTGTCTGTCAGTGATAACGTAAACGTATATACCGTATACCTTACAGATACTTAACTATGGCTAAGGCAATGAGTAGGTTTTGTTGACCAGAAAAATTGAATAGGTTATATCTATTAAGTCGGAAATGTTTCTGTATTCAGTCTCAAGCAAACATAGTCTTTCCACAACTCCACATAATATAGTGTTATGAGTCCTTCTGAAATGCAGTTATTAACATTAAAATATTCCGATTGTTTTAAATGTCCATCTGTTGTTTTTAGATCACCACAATGCAGTCTATCATCGTGCGTATTTCTAGCATCAGTCCAGATACATTAATTATCAGAGTAACATTATTTTCATTTTCATAAATCACCGCTCTAGCATTCCCGCGAAATTAAAAAAATGGGCAGTATGATTCCTGGCTCGACCAAAAAATATCTACCTTCATTTTTGTTTTAAAAAAAGGTAATAATTAACAACCTGGATCTGTGATCTGTCAAAATTGAGGCCCAGCTTTTATCCGTCCCTTACGATTTGAGTAAGGCAGCGTCACGCCCCGAGTCCAAAACCCATAAGCCCAATGAACTAGGATCGAATGAAAATGATCCATAAGCTTGAACAGAGTATTAATCACGCTCATCGAACTTTCATTCAGATACCACTAAGGTCCTTCCTGTCATGCTAAAACAATGAATAAATGTCAACCAGACATGTTCTCTTATAAATGTAAAAATAACTAATGTATAGATAGACGATCTGATCAATGTTTTATTTATATATTATAATCTCGTTCTTATTTATACTTTCCCATTGACCAGTATGGACACGGATATCAGGATGAGACTAATAAATGGCAACATTCTTAAAAAAGCTTGTTGGAATTTATTAAAAATATAAATAGGTACAATTATAACTCCCATTCATGTATCTGTATTTCTATAAAATTACGATTTTATGCACTATTTTTGGAGTATGTGTAACTGGGATAATCAAATTATAAATTTATGGTGATATCTTATACTAACAAAAAATCTTTATTTATCATATCTAAATTACCTAACTTAAACTCAGGTTTTTGAGATTATTAAATAGTCTCTCTAGTCGGATGGCAGAGTGGTTGAAACTGAAACCTCAATACAATGAAAATGTTTGTTGGAATCCAACTAGTGGCTTACAATTTTTCTCTGCATAATATCAATATACATGATTATGGTATTTTGACATAATACTTTGATTTAAGCCCGAGATTCCGTTTCTTTTAAACCGTTACTATGTGGCAGAAAGAAACATAGCCATCCTCTGTTTCCAATGCTTGTTATCAATTAATATATTTTTCTCCAACATTCAGCTGGTCCACTTCCATAGTTAAAATGTCGTGTGTATGCCCATACCACATCACCCGGTGCCGATTCTCCAAAACTCCCATGGATAGTTTTATGTTCTCGATGACTATTATCAACAAGATATATAATTTTTCCATTAACAGTTCCCTAATTATGATTTAGAGTAAGGTTAAAATTTTTATATGACGTTAAGTTGTTTCAAATTTATGTACTTTTATTTGGATTGAAAACTTTTTCATCGTGAGCATCCATACATCAGTTTTCGTATCTCTAAGTAAAACTGCAACATAAATATCAATTTTACTAACGTTCGTATACTTTGATATGATAAATGTCAATACGACATTCCACATCCTGCTGTTGCAATCTATACAACCCAATTAAGTTCATTTTGTCAGAACTACATATCACAGTAAGGCATCTATGTGTTCATTGAATCCTAAGTGTATTTTTGTTTAATGACATGAAGGTCAATAGTTATTTTCTGTATAGTAGATTGCTATGCCTTTATGGACTGGGGCACTCAAATGCAAAACAAGGATGAGGGGCATTGCACACCAGTTCTTAAAACATGAAGTCCATTTTTTGTTTGTCGCGAATGAATATTCTTAAACTAAATGATGAACAATGTTTTATGACCCGGATGTGATAAGAAGTGTTGCGGGTTTCAACTTTCTCATTTTTGCTATTGTTGTCTGTCTCTTGTAACTATTCCATTTTCCAGTTTCCATTTATTTGCTAACTAAATTTAAAACAGCAGAAGTGTAGAAAAGATGTCTGATGGTTCTCTGTAACTTCCACTGACACATGCTAGTGTATGGTCTGCGTTAAAAAGTATATCCCTGATATCCATCTTACTACACATGCATACACATACATACATACATACATACATACATACATACATACATAATGACAGAATGACATACATAGGAAATTGTATTCATTCCTGCAAACATGTATAGCTAATTTTTCTAAAAGATAGTGTTAAAATAAATAATAAAACAAGGCGTTATGAATACGAGTGTCTCATCAAGTCCTAATTATAGATAGACGCTCATTTTGCATCAAAGTTGCTTGCCAAAAGTTTTTAAGGCATCAAGTCAAATAACTTAGCACTTTCTAGTGGTGGTTTTACTTTACGTCATCAATATCGATATGAACTGCAACGAAAGGCAAAGGAATAAATTATGGTTAATTTATTCCGGCGCAAAGGAGTATTAATATGTACCGCTACACACTTGGTGGAATGCCCGAATAAATTTGTAGGTAATACATCACGTAACAGAAAAAATGTACATCGGTTGATTTGTTGGTATTGCATCCTCGGTATAAGATTGTGCTTATGAAACGGTGGGTACTAATATCCAACTCCAATTACCAGCATCCAGAATTAATCTTCCTTAAGTCATATACAGCTTTTGATCGCATAATTTTAAGGAGCATACAATGCAGGCGAAATCAGTTTGCTCGCTAGTAGCTACATTTTTATACTCGCTAAACCTTTCGAATATACCGCAATACCTACCACGGCATACCACAATCATAGTAGGTACCAACAAATTATTGCACTGTGACAGGTGCCTAGCACTTTCTAAACATTTCCGTCTGTCAATGCCGGGGTGGGGTTGGGGTGGGGTGGTATCTTGCTCTGATGCATAGCAAAATATTATATTATTTGAAAGAACGAATTAATTATCTTAAAAAAGAAAAGAGAATGTCTCAGGTCAAAAGAAAATCACAGCTCCCCTCCTCCTTTTTCCAAAAATTAAATGGTCAGTACGTTATAATAGATCAATTTGATATGTGTGTGTTAATTATTTTAAAAGATGTAATCTAAAAAAAACTGTAACTAAAATAGGACATTTAAGCTTACATTACAGCTGACATCCTGTGAAAAAGACATTGTTTTGACGTCAGAGAACGTGTTGATTCAATAAGGATGTGTTGACACTGAAATCTACAATTCACTAGCGGCACACAGGAAAACTCTGAGTGGGATGCCAACACCCGGGTAAGATATCCATCAGATGGGGCCAGTAAAAATAAAACACTTTCTCAACAAACGAACAAATATTAGCTGACTTGAGAATGACCACAAATTCAAACAGAAAACAACTCGTCTTCGGAACATTTTCGGATAATTCGCTGTCTAACAAAGGAGAACCTATACTAAATGACTTAATACATTAACATACACGTGTAAATGACTACAAAAAAATAACATTTTTAATACAAAGTTTTTCCAAAATTCTGATTTGGCCAGAATGCCTTTTGCAACATCCCATTTGTCCACCACATTATCATACGTGAGACGTGTCAAACATTTGATTAAAGGATCATAATATAATTATAATTATATGTGTAACTGTCGAAATTAATTTGTGACAGATGCAACTGTTTTGTAATAAAAAATAAGTTTTTGAATTATTTGTCATTAAAAATGAAAACATGTCGTTAATATAATAAAATTCGCAACAAGTTTACTCAAGCAATTCCGCACCAAAGTACTGGCATGGTGAAAAAATACCGTGCTACGTACGGACAGATAAAAACAACCCGGTAAACTGATACACCGGCTATACCGCGCACCTCTAATTGTCATACCATAATGCAATCTACCGTTTTAGTTTGCTGTAGTTGTAGATATATGAGCTTATATGGACCTCAGACTCAGACAAAGCTTTGACCTTATGCTTATATACATACAGTTATCATTTAAGCCAAACATGAAGATATATTAAATGCTGTTAGTAAGAGCGAGAATCAGTTCAAGAGTTGTGCTTTCAAACAACCAATCTTATAACTTCCAACTTTTCTAGTGTAAGTAAATTAGAGAATTTGCATTGGTAGTAAACAGAGAACTTCAATTTGTTCGCTAAATAATACAGTATCGATAGAAAATGGGTCTCCGGGGCAGTTCTTTTCACGACTTCTACGTACAGACAAAAACGTCTATCAACCTCCATGTAAATATCTATTCACTCGATTGCTAGTTGTCAAAGATGTATGCAATTTACGACTCTGTTAGGTATCTGGAGATGTTCTGTCAGCGGCAAATGTGTCAGCGGCATTGGCAGTAATTATGACAATGAAAAATATTGTGCATCAGCAAGGAAAAGAAGTTCCCCAAAGTCAATTGCCATCTTTTGTCCTCGATATGAGATGCAAAACATATCGAAACTAGTAATTATCAGGTGATTTTCAATTTTAGAAGCACCTATTGTATGACACGTAGAAGAATAACTACACCCTGTTGTAATTTGTGTTGAAAATTCAGAATCCAAAATCCAGCACAGATGTGAAACAAATATTCAAATGCAAAAAGAAATTACCCTGGTGACAACTACCAGAACGAAACTTAATTTAAATAAATGCTCTTCTGAGTTTTCATCACTGACTACTCGAGGAAATATGCCAATATAACAATAGATCTATTGAACTCACTGGTATTGTTTAGCAAAACGAAACGTGAAAAAATGTACAAGATTTATAAAAGAAAATATATGCAGTGAAAAAACTTTAGCATTGGATGTCCTCAATTTCTTCTATTGGGCGACACCTATAGGCAATAAATATTGCGTTCCTCTTTTGAAAAGTTAATGACTGACTCATTCAAAGATGAAGCAGTAGACGCTGTGGTCATGGCAAAGGAGATGTTGTACAGACACCAAGGCCATCAAATGTCTAGGAAGGATTCACAAAATCACCCTTCTAGCTGCGAGTCCAGCGCATTAAGCACAAAGTACCGCGACTCCTATTAAAATAAATGCATTTGTTTAGTGTATGCTATTCTCGCTGTGTAAAAAAATAATCGAATTTATATCGACTTTGTGATCCTCTACAAGCATGTTTGTCAATGGTTGTCTGCATTCATCTGAATCATGTCCGTACATAACGTCAAGACGATGCAAACTTTGTGTTAAAAGTTTTACAACTTGTTATTATTACGCTAATTACCTACACACATATTTGACTGTCTTAGCTCTATAAAAAGAAAATGTATCTTTATTTAAATAACACAAGTTGCAGATATCATGAAGGTAATAGTGTTGCTTAGGACATAGCATCCCAGTCGTCACATCACTGTTAAATATTGCCTGTGACAAGTTTTTCCTAGCTTTAAACCAACAATTTCTACAAGATCTTGGAAAATATGTGAAAACAATATCTTGTAACATTGCAAATGTAAAACTTTTCACAGTTTACAGTTCATTCATGTAAAATTTAAATCAACTTTTGATCTACGTGATTCTATTTTACTATTTTATATGTTTAATTTAATAATTGCGTATTATACATGTTCATCATATACAGAATTCAAATAGCATCATATACCTTTTAAATGTTTTGGCTATTATAAAATCTAAACACTGAAGTTCATATGCACGTAAACAATTATAATGATTTTCTTTTTCGAAAAGATATCATTTCTGTCAGAGAAAGAAGGTCTGTAATAAAGATTAAAACTGTTTTCTGCAAGACGTAAGAATAACATTACTTAATAATCCCCTAATTGGCCCATTCAACAGTATGTAATGTAGAATATTTGCTGCAACAAGCGAAATCTACAACCCTTTATAGCAACACAATATCAGTCAGCTGTATAAATGGATGACATGTAGTCATACATTTGGTATTTAGAACCATCTGCTGAGCATTGCACATTATTAACCTAATTAAAACACAAAAACTATTTTATTAACCTATAATTCAAGCTAGAATCAATTCTACGGTCTTATACGCACACATTTACATACAGCCACACAAGTTCTCACAAATATCACAAGCCTACGTATATGCACGACCTAAACAGACATAAATCGAGTATTATAAAGGATACGAATTTACCGTGTCAGCACTGTTATTATTGTTTGATATCTCTTCTATATCTTCACGAGACATCCTACCCTCCTTGTTTTAAGAAACTATATGTTTCTAATGCTGCTTGTTTGTGATCAAAACACTTGTAGGGCAAAGCAAACTTGCACTTATCATCAGAGTTTGTGAAAAATAAATATTTTAAAATGAAATGATCATATTGACAGTCTCCAGTTGCTTTTGACATTAAAATTTTCAATCAGCCAATATATAAACCCGCTGCACCACAACCACTAATCAAAAGTTGGAAATTACTAGAATCGGACACTTTTATACTGATGTGTGTCTGCACTTGATGGTAGAGAAAATAAATAAAAATGTCGACTGAGCTAGAAATTCGATGATGGAGTAAACTGTTTTAAAACAAACCTGTCTTTCAGAGACAAACGAACAAAAGGAACAAATGCACAAGAAATTCGAGGGTAGTTAAAAAAACAAACAAACAACAGAATGTGACATTTTGTCACATATTCATCATCATCATCATCATCATCATCATCATCATCATCATCATCATCATCATCATCCCTTAACCTAAGAGGTCGTTGTGGCACCACAGATGACTTTACAACCAATTCTCTCCATCTTTCACTGTTCTCTACTGCCCTTTGGGAATCTTCAAATCCTATGCCTGTCCACTCCTTAATGTTGTCTTCTCACCTCTTTTGATGTCTGCCTTTTCTTCTGTACCCTCGCACTGTGCCTTGCAAGATTGTTTTGCCAGTCCAGATGATCTTGAGACATGACCATACCACTTCAGTTTGCGCTTTTTTACAGTGGTCAAGAGGTCTTCATAGGATCCGATGGCTCGTTGGATCCTGTTGTGGACTTCTTCGTTGGTTACATGGTCAATGTATGAGATGTCCAAGATCTTGCGGTAGCATCTCATTTCGAAGGTTTGAATCCTTCTTTTTAGATCTGATGTGAGCGTCCATATGTCACAAGCATACAGAAATATGGATATGACATTCGAGCGCATCAGCTTTAGTTTGGAAGCAAAAGCAATGTTGATATCTTTCCATATTGGTCTCAACCTTGTTATTGCTGTTGTTGTCTGGACAATCCTGCAAAGTAGTTCTGGTTTGGAGCCCTCGTCTGTGATAATTGATCCCAAGTGCTTGAAGCTTGTGACTCTTTCCAGCTTCTGTTACTGACCTTTATTTCTGCACTGATGCCATTGGTGTTGTTTGTCATCAGTTTGTTTTTTTCGGCGCTAATCTCCATACCATATCCTGTGGAGGTTGTGTCAGCCAGTTCTTTTGCATCTCCTGCTAAACCATTAATATCATCTACGAAGCGAAAGTTGGTGATTGTTCCTCCTCCGATGCTGACAGTGCCCTTGTGGTCATGCAAGGCATCCTCTATGATCTTTTCCAAGAAAATGTTGAAGAGTGTAGGTGACAGTATACATCCCGGTCTGACTCCAATTGTTATTCGAAACCAATCTCCTCTGCTGCCATTGATGTGAACAGCACTGGTGGCTTTGTCATAGAGGCGCTCAACAACCTGCACCAGGTTTGAACTGATGCTGTACTTCCTCATAGTTGCCCATAAGGCTGCATGCCATACCCTATCAAATGCCTTTTTGAAATCTATAAAGACGTGGTATAGATTCTGCTGATGCTGAAGGTATTTCTTGCAAAGGAGTCTGATATTGAAGATTTGTTCTGTGGTACTCCTTCCTGCTCGGAAGCCTGCCTGCTCTTCAGCAACAATTTTCTCTGCTTGAGGCTTTACTCTGTTGAGAATTATCTTCAGCATGACTGTGCTCGGGTGACTGATCAAACTGATGGTTCTGTAGTTTTGGTATAGCTGTAGGTTTCCTTTCTTGGGGAGCATGATGACCAAGGACTGAGTCCATGTGGTGGGCCATTCTCCTGTCTGCCATATCTTGTTGCAGATTGTTGGTAGAACTGTGACTATACCTTTCCTCCTGATTGAATGAGCTCTGCTGGTATGTTGTAAATGCTGGCCGACTTTCCTTTCTTTAGTGACCTAAGTGCAGTTTCTACTTCTTCACGAAGAATGGGGTTGTCATCAATTTCTTCTGCCTGAGGGAAATTTAGTACTGCTGGATCTCCTTGGGAGTTATGATTGTACAATTCTGAGCAGTATTCTGTCCATCGCTTGAGGATCTCTTGTTCTTCTATGAGGCATTTTCCTGATTTGTCTTGGATGGTGGTAGTTTTCCCTTGTTTATGGGTTGTGAAATCTTTCACCAGTTGATACGCCATTTTGCTGTCATTTCTACTCAGACGTTCTTCGATTTTGCAGCATTGTCTTTCTATCCAGGATTCCTTTGCCTTTTTCATGCTTTTCCTGATCGTATTGTTTATCTCTCTGTATATTCTAGCTCCTTCATGATATCTTTTTCCCTTTTTCAGTTCTCTTCTTTTGTCGCATAGTTCAAGGACATCTGTTGTGATCCAATGTTTCTTTGTTCGAAGATATTTGCCAATGATCTCGCTAGCTATGCTAGTCACAGCTGTGTTGAATGTGGTTGTTAAGGACTCTAGGTCGGTGTCTTGGCTCTCCAGGGTTATCAAAGGTGCAAATTTACCACCTATCATTGCTTGGAAGGCTTCTGCGACGTTTGGATAATTCAATTTTTCAAGGTCAAATCTGATTCTTGGTTGGTTAGGCTTTTTGATCATTTTTAGGTGGAGGCGAAACGTTGTCATTAATAAATCATGGTCACTTCCAATATCTGCTCCTGGAAAACTTCGTGTCCTGGTGATATTCGGTCCTGTGCAGAATCGTTTTTTCATCAAGATGTAGTCAATTTGGTTGTGATATTGTCCATCTGGACTGTGCCAGGTCCATCTTCTAGATGCTTTGTGAGGGCCGAACGTGTTGGCTAGCACAAGATTGTTGTAGGCGGCAAACTCCAAGAGCCTGAGTCCTCTTTCATGTGTTTCTACATTGCAGAAGGGTCCACAGGGGCTTTGCCAGTTTGTCTGTGAATCAACCCCCACCTTTGCATTCCAGTCTCCTTGTACAAACAGAATGTCCTTCTTGGGTGCGTTGTCAATGACATCTTGCAGTTTGGTATAAAAATTCTCCAGTTCGTTGTCATCATAGTTAGATGTGGGTGCGTAGGCCTGTATGATTGTGATGTTGAAGGGAGTCGCTCTCAGGCAGATGGTAATGAGCCTGCTTGAGACTGGGCAGCAAACCATAACACTGTTCACAATGCCCTTGTTGACAAGAAATCCAACGCCATGATTGTGTTTGTCCCCTCTTCCGTTGAAGTAGAGCTTATGCCCTTCGTCTGTTGTTATTTCGCCAAAGTTTTTCCAGCGCACTTCGCAGAGACCAATAATGTTCTAATTGTACCTTTGCAACTCATGTGCAAGTTCTTTCAATTTTCCCACAGCCCTCAGTGTTCTAACGTTCCATGTACCGATGATGATGTTGTCTCTCCCACTGATCTTGGTAGTGGGGGCACCAGTAGCATACTTATCACCTCCGTCCTGATGTGCAGCGGAAGTCGCGGTCATTGTTGACCCGTGCTGCAACCGATCCGGTATGGAAGAATTGTTAGTTGTCAAGGGCAAGATACAGCCTGGCGGAGCGCGTCCCTCTCCGGACTGGATAATCACAGCCGAAATCCACTGATATAATGTGGCACGCCCTGGTCCTGAGCACATGGTCGTTGAGCTCATCTTGGAGCCATTCCGCCCTGGCCGTTGACTTCATCGAGTTGGGAGACTCGTGGGGGCGGGAACGTCTTATTCCATTCCGTACGGATCCAATGGACCTGTGCTACTGCCCATATATCCCGTGACTGACAAAACAAATGAAAATACTTATGGTACAGCAAACTCAGTCAAACCTACTGGCACCATAAGCTTTCTCGATTCTTCCAAAGCTTGTTTGGAGGCGGCCAAGCTTAAATTCTGAAAGTTTCTATGACAGCATACTACACGATACACGAAGTCGATTCAGAAAAATGAAAGTTCTCCCGAAGGTTTGGATATAGAATAAAATAATGGAAGAAGTAATGGAAAAATATTGGAATTGTTGTTCTAATACATGTTTGAAAGGACCCTACTTAACTTGTTCATGTTTGTAACTGTAAAAAAAAATGAACTAGATAATAGTCTTCACTCTTGATGATTGATTTGCATGGCGAAAGGTAAAATTACTTTCAGATACCAATTATTGACTTTGGTAGTAATGACCTATTTTTGTACGATTGCTTGGTGTACATTGATATCTTTCTTTGATGCCTTTTGATTGGCTTCTTAAACTTCCTAGTGGTTTAAAAGTTTCAGAATTTTTTTTTCAATAATGCTTGCATCAAGCGACATAAAGGAGTCCAATTGGAGATTTCTTTTAAGATGTTTAACAAGTTAATGTCATTTGTCAGTGTAACTAACTCGGACATTCTCGTATTTAGATGTACAGAGTTCTAAATTCATCAGCTAACCCAGACATTCTCGTATTTAGATGCACTGGCTTTTAAGTTCGTCAGCTATTACGCTGGCATTTACTTCATTATTTCCAACATATAATGAATAAATTAACCACCTCAAGTGTTGTAAGAAGATTATTTAGGTAAAACATCTTCATTAGCCATCTTTTCCAGCTAGTTTTATGTGTTGTTGACTCTAAATGTTGTTAAATTCTTTCTAAATGTTTATCTCGTTCTAGAACTACATCGTTATTGACATTACTAGTGATGGGTACACCAGGAGGATTTGTTTTCTTTCCTTTTCAAGTGCCTAATTTTCTCGTGAAAAACGGAGAAGGAATACTGTAAAAATTCGTTATTTTGAAGTTAGTGTTTATAAACACCGACACGTTTACAAGCGTTACGTATGTTTCTCCTCTTTCTATCCCTGAAAATAATTGCATTACTAATAATAATATTAAATTATTAGTTATTTCATTAACTGTTTTTTATTCTCATCTATCTCATTTACAACATCTAGTATGTGTGTCATTTGAATTTATTTTTTAGAATTCATTATCATCATTCTAACATGGAAAATCTTCTACATAACGGTTCGGAGACGAAAACCACATTATCATCAGTTATCATTGTATCTGTGAATGACATATCTTTCTGCAGTTTAAAAGTCCTCTTACGATAGTTTTCCATCTATTATTCATTGGTCAAATAGTCTTTCTCAAAAGAGTTTGAATCTTTTGTCGAAGACTTGTGTTTAGTTCACGTTTTTAAACGTGTATCTGAATGAATTGAGCTGATTTCTTTTAGTCAGCTTCAGTCCGAACTGCGTGTACACTCTTAGATTTCTGTAGCGCACCACGTACTTTTTTTCTTTCCAATATAGAGAAGAATTTAGTCATAATTACACTAAGTGACCTTTTAATCCTCGATAAATTTTGTACAGGGGAAATATCTTGCATGGTCAGTACTAGTATATCCTGGGTGAGGGGATAGTCTTTGAAATAATTGTGGGGGTGTTTTGGAATCTCTGCGTCTATATCTGATATATAACTAGTATCATTGTCATACTGAATGATCAACAACGTCTTTTTCAACCCGTTTGCAGTTTCTGTTTAATTTCCCCACCTAAAACTGTTATCATGTATATATTGACACCCTGCCCACAATACAAAGTATTATGGTCTAGATACACAATGGGATTTAGTTACTGATTCATCGTACTGGGATTTAGTTACTGATTCATCATACTGGGATTTAGGTACTGATTCATCATACTGGGATTAAGGTACTGATTCATCATACTGGGATTTAGGTACTGATTCATCATACTGGGATTTAGGTACTGATTCATCATACTGGGATTTAGGCACTGATTCATCATACTGGGATTTAGGTACTGATTCATCATACTGGGATTTAGGCACTGATTCATCATACTGGGATTTAGGTACTGATTCATCATACTGGGATTTAGGTACTGATTCATCATACTGGGATTTAGGTACTGATTCATCATACTGGGATTTAGGTACTGATTCATCATAATGGGGTTTCGGTACTGATTCATCATACTGGAATTTTGGTACTGATTCATCATACTGGGATTTAGGTACTGATTCATCATACTGGGATTTAGGTACTGATTCATCATACTGGGATTTAGGTACTGATTCATCATAATGGGGTTTAGGTACTGATTCATCATACTGGGATTTAGGTACTGATTCATCATACTGGGATTTAGGTACTGATTCATCATACTGGGATTTAGGTACTGATTCATCATACTGGAATTTTGGTACTGATTCATCATACTGGGATTTAGGTACTGATTCATCATACTGGGATTTAGGTACTGATTCATCATACTGGGATTTGATGATGAGAAACACGTCACCGATGGCTAGAAGCTCTAGTTCTGTACCAGATATCGTCAAAGATGCATTATCATCTAGTCCTATTTATAATGTGGGCCATCATTTTGCTCAGTATGTCGCCATCTCTGGCATTCATGTTGTGTTTGTAACCTCTGGTACAGTTCTGTATTTACCCGTTTATCACTTTCATGCACCATTCGTCTGCTAGAAATTTTCCATACTTGTTTCATACCTAGATTGTATTGTTTAAAAATTGAAATATATGTCTGCTTAAATAAGTTTATTGTAAAATTTTGTTCTCTATAACTTTATATAGTGAACATTAGGCATTTTTGTCTATTAGAAGTTGGTGATTGATATTCATCATCTCCACTGATACATTAAAGAATTCTTACGATTTATAAGTAAGAAAATTTCAGTATCTACTTCACTGTGGACAAATATCATTCATCAGTTTTTCTGTACATTTGCTTTAGATGTGGATTCATATTTCGGATTTGAATTTTTTATTATATTCCTATACTTTATTTTGTCTAATAGTTTGTTGTCCATTGTGCATTACTTGTATACATGTCCGTCACGTTCATCCATCATTCCATTTCTCATATTCGAAGAATAGCCTCATAAAACGTCCTACCCTGAATATTTAACACATCATGCAGTGGTTTATCGTTGTTGATATAATCAACAAGATGCGCTGAAGGTACATCCCGACAAAGATATAAAACAGTATCCTCGGACATACTGAGAAATATATTTATTGCACGAAAAATGTTTCGATATTTGTTTATAACCTTTGTATCTTCCTTGACAAGCAACACAAGTTATGTTCTATTCAGGTGAATGAAAGTTACCGTAAAGTTGTACAATTTTTGTACACTTAGTAACAAAATTAACAACAAGCTAAATTAGTATTTCACTTTGTGTATTTTTAGGTGACAAGTCAGCTGTGGATACCTTTTTTTACTTCTGTTTACCTATAGATAGTAATGCCTAAACAATGTCCATACTCTATGTTTGACTAGGGAAATATAATCAGTCAACTACAGCATCTTCAAGTCAGAATGTCACTGAGAAAAGTTAGCAAAAATAGATACAAAACATTAAACAGAGGGCGCGAACAAATTATCCATAATGTGCTTAAAATCGTCAAAACGAAAATAGACGACTTGGATAGAAGGATTGATGAATTAGATGCAAGCATGAAATGATTATTTCTATTAGACAACTTAAACGATATTGAGTTCGATGAGAATATCGAAGATTGGAAAATGAATTAATGAGTGAAGAAAACTAAATGAAGAGAATAGAGGAATGTTTTATTTTGGTTACATGATCTACTGATATTGCCATGATTTTTACGATCTGACTTGTCATTACAGTTGTAGAGTCAAAACCATCGCCAGATGAAGGTGAAACAGAAGTTAATTGCCATAATAGCTGTATGTTGTAGGACTCTCTTGAATCATGGGGACAATTCAAAATATTATCAGTATCATGCAACACTTAATACAGCCTTCATAGTGTCAGTAAGTAAGTTCTTACACAAAATGTTAGGATTTAAGGTTGGGCCGCCCTGTAAACTTATATTGTAAATATTGTTGAAGCTAATTATGCCAGTAGGTTTGCCAGAGTTTACTGCATGATTAATATTGATTAGTTTCCTGATAAGATTGTGTTGTAAGTATTTTTATCTGTTTATCAAAAGCAACCATTGAACTTCTGGCACATATGTTTGTTTTGTTTATTCAGTCTATCATGGAATTTCTAGTGAATTTGTTCGTTTGTTTTATTCGGTTGTTTATTCGGTTCTGAAATAGACTTCTGCTGAAAGTAGTAGACTCTAATATCAAGCTCAATCTGTATTTCTACATATTCACTTTTACATCAAACTTCTACTGCAGTCTTGGCTTTTATTTATTCACTCTATCGTCGAATGTCGGGCACATTTTGTTGCTTTATCATGTTTTCATAGTAGTCAAAAAGTGTTCGCTTCTAGAGAATGATCTACCTTTTTACTTATTTTTGTATTTCAAGTGAGTAGTAATTGAGTTAATTGCAATTCTGTAATTTCAATTTATGATTCTTCTGGCAGCGGAGTGAAATGAATATGCTACATATTTCAAATTTTCTAGCTGACTTAAAAACATTTATTTATTTTTTTAAATCAGTAAAATCAACAATACAGTAAAAAAAAATCTTAATTTTTAAAAAATTTTCTTAACATTGGGCTGGCAACAATTAATTATTAACTGAACATTAAGCTATCATTAAATTAAAATAGGGTCATACAAGTTTGAATTCTACTAATATGGTCTTTATTTTCTTTCTTCAGGATTTTCTCAAATTAGAAAAAGTCATCAACTCTTTTCTCAGCATGTATGTGAAGTAGTCTCCAGACCTGCGGTACCTTTTGAAGAAGGCTATGTACCCCTCGTCGACGTCGATTTAGCATGTACCCCTCGTCGACGTCGATTTAGCATGTACCTCTCGTCGACGTCGATTTAGCATGTACCCCTCGTCGACGTCGATTTAGCATGTACCCCTCGTCGACGTCGATTTAGCATGTACCCCTCGTCGACGTCCCTTTAGCATGTACCCCTCGTCGACGTCGATTTAGCATGTACCCCTCGTCGACGTCCCTTTAGCATGACCAAAGTAGCGGTAATGACCCAAGATTATCATTATATATGCTGGTTAGCTGAAATTTTTAAAACAATGGATATAATAAAAGCAGGTAGCTTTATTGTTTTACATTAGACCAATTTACGTTTCTGTTAGAATGATAAACGATATCACAAGGATAAAAACTGACCTTTAGAGGTACAAACCTGAATTATATAAATGAAATCGAGGATGCGGTTCAATACATTGCAGCAAGATAGTTAGTGCAAAATTATCAAGCGAGGAATAGCGCTATAGTACATGATAAGAGAAAAAGAAGATAAATAACTTTCAAACAAATGTAATAAATTCAGAGTTATCTTCTCACCTCCTTCCGTAAACATGACTCTAAATGCATAATGTTCGACATTATTTGCAGCAAAACTAATTTCGAAATTTTAATCTCTCTCTCTCTCTCTCTCTCTCTCTCTCTCTCTCTCTCTCTCTCTCTCTCTCTCATATCTGCATTAATATTCAATTGAAAAGGGAAGCCAAGAGGTAATAATAAATTTACAACTAAACTAAGGGGGTAGGGATGATTATCAAACTCTCTGTGTACAGCTTGCACGTAAATCACTTTTAAGAGCATTATCCATTGTAATATTTAGGTTATGTGATATCCAGAAGTTAAAGAATATTCAAATGTTACTTACTCTGGTCGAATGTTCAAAAAATATCTCAAAACATTCATGGGAATAGAAACACAGTAGATATATAAAATAAAAATTAGGGGTCAGTTTCTTTGTTCTATATATGCATTTTATTTATTTCAATCACCTGCATTTGAGTAATATACATTTTATTAGATTCGAAATAGAATGTTTAAAGTTATCTAATCCAGGTACAAGTGTACAGGCTCTACGTAAAATAGGTATTTTTTGTTTTTTTTTTTTTTTTAAATGCTAATAGTATTAACCGCTCTTAACATGTTTTGATAGATGTGAAATCTGTGTTAAGAAATGTAGTATAAATGACTAGTGGAAATATTCGTCATCTTGGGAAATATTTATGATGTCAGGTTTTGTACATGATGGTAATATAAATTGCCTTCACTTACATTCTATTCGGAATGGAGAAATAAGCAACTGTATCCATTTTTCTCCAGGTTTAAGATAACACTCATATTATTTTATATTTCGTCTTCACCAGTGTTCTGAAATTGTTCATGTTCAGTTTGTATTATGGCTGCGATTCATTGTGAAATACATTATATTCTAACCATTTGATATCGGGAGCTATTTTTATTGCTGTTTGTATAGGCCATTGGCATTTGACGCTCATATTAACAGTTCTCTTCCATTTTGGCAATATTCATGAAAACTATATCGTTGGATTTCCTGAGCGTGTTCCCGAAATCTATAGATAGGGGTGAAATCCTCCGTTTCGACATTTGTGGTTCTTCTGGAAACCAGTGAAATTTTAAAGAGCAAACAAAATTCTGCATACAAATTTCGAGAGATAAACATTCTTTTAATTTAAAAGCAAGGTAGACAAGTCACCAACCGATATAGCAAGGTAGACAAGTCACCAACCGATATAGCAAGGTATACAAGTCACCACCAATATATTAACTCATTAAACCACCAATATATTAACTCATTAAAACATATATTCGTATCATATAGTAAAATTATTAATACTGACAATTCGAGTGTGCCTTTACACTTGACACGCTGCCGACCACTGGCTGAGAATACGGTGTTTCTTGGGTCATTTTCCAATATAAACTTTGTCGTTGAGACTCGATACCAATACTGATTATAATAATTCTCTCAAGTTGTTTCAACGTTTATTTCCCTCTTCAGATCAGAATAAAAACGTTTTCACATAATAATTTGACTGACGACACAGTTACTGTGTCATCATGATAGACTTATGCTACCCATAGCTGTAGCTAAATCTATTGAATTGACATTTTAGAAAATCCTTCTTAGGTGCATTTATCACTTTGAAATCACACATTTCCATCCAATTTGTAAGTTTCTTTGTAATTTAGATGTTGAAATAATCTACATAAAACAACGATACACCGTGTTACTACGAAATAACATACAGTGTCGGATCCAACCTACACGGCACACTACTGACATCCGGTTCCAGACTGTTCACAACCATATTTAAAACATGAACCCAGGTCACATTCCGAACATTGATTTGATTTACAGAAACAATTTTCGGTAATAACTAAATCATTTTTTTCTGTGCATGACTGGTTTGGAATTAGGGTTATTGGAATGTGTCAGTATATGAGTCATAATTATTTGAACTGGAGTGTAGAGACTATAGGAATAATGATTAAATTGAACGTTTAGGCTTATTTTCACCTGCTCTTTAACACTGCAGTCTTGTTTGTCATTTTAACATGTTTTGCTTATCACACCTCTCTCATATACGTCATACATCATTGTACAGATTTGCATATCTCGCAGATGTGGGAAAATATTATCCAAAATATTATATTTGGCTCTGAATGCAGATTTATCTAATATTGTATAATATTACACAATATTAAACAACATAAACTAAGAGCGCAGTCTGTACCATGTTGCAAAATGTTTTGTTTTTGTGTGTGTGTGTGTGTGTGTGTGTGTGTGTGTGTCTAAAATCTTTCTTTTCATACAGTACAGTCCGCTGCTTTACAGTGACATCCCCTGGCTCAATGGAATTCTGACATTATTCTTATATACACACGTTTGATATAGTTTTCGTAAACAGCCAAAGTCCCATTAGCTTAACCTCTTATCATGGGAAGGTCAATGAAAGGACGATGAAACACCAAGTAAATTCAACGTTTCTGAAATTATCACTCCCATTATCAAAGACGTCAGTGATTTACGTTTCCTGTCAGCAGAAAATATAATATTCATTTCTTTCAGTCATTAAAGAAATATGTGAGTCGCCTCGATCGATCGGCGGAATGTAATTTGCTATATGATATTGTCAGGAAAATCTCTCGCTCCCCAAATTTCAACCATCACTTTAATAAATCACATAGTCAAAATGTTATGCTAAATGGCCTGCTCTTTACATGCGTTCATAAGAAAGTAATGTTCGCAACTCTTTAGTATTTCTATGGCCGCCAGAACACCTCGAAGCAACAGTCAGTACCCAAGTGTACACAATCTGCGGCCTCAAAATGCTCTAATGAAGTGAACGTTTGGAACAAGATTCTGCTGTTGCAACAGATTGTTAACCATTGATGGTTTATTCCATGAACATTATGCAAAAAAGGAAATTACCCAAAATTCATCAGTTCTAATCCTTGGGTTGGTACACACAACTCTTTTGCGAATATTTTGCAGCTGGAATATAACCTAAAGAATAGCTCTGTAATAGAAAAATATTATTTGCAGCAAATGCATCATTTGATTGCCATATGTACAAACTTACACAATTTAATACTTTAACACAGCTGTGCATAAGGAAAAAAAAAAATGCCTCTAAAAGTTGTGCATATACTCTCAACTGTGCGCATGGTTTAAATATGGTTTATTATTGATAATCGACTGTCGGATATATTCTGATCTTTTTCCTGGCTCATTGTGAGATATCCTGGATGGTGCTGTAAGTCAACCATTGATTCTGATGTCTTAAGGCTTCGGGACATTTATATCGGTCATAGAGGTGTACCTATTCCTGACTGCTGTAGGACATAATACATCATTGTTTTTTGGAAGGAAGTGTTTCTTGTACCTCAGATCTAGAGTAAGATATAGGAAGCAATATATCAAATCTAGTCAGAACAGGTCACTGCAGCTCTTTCACGGAAATATACAGTTATAGCAGGTTATGCACACACAGATGTATATATCCCGTAAGTAGCATACACAAAACCCGAAATTCCGAAACCATATACAGCACTGAACTAGGTACCTAAATGTTGTAATAAGATGCTAATGTATAAGAGATATTAAAGCAAGAATTGCCATGGAGGCAGGTGGGAAGGAGTGAATAAAAGAAAACGAATATTTCATTAAACTACAATTTTTTGCCAATGTGGTCAAGATAGCCCTTATGCAAGCGATGTAATCAACCACCCCTGCTATCTGACTGACCTTGAGTGTGCAACTTAGCCAATAAGATTAAATTATAGCCAATAGAAAGTGAGATCAAGAGTGACCAAGAAGGAGGCTAAACTTAAAGTTCACTCTAGATTTTGATATAGATTCGTTTTCTACATGTCATAAACAATTTTGTTCATACCTCTGAGTAAGATATTGGAAGAATATAGCCCAGGTAGTCGTAACAGGTGACAATAGCTCGATCACAGAAATAGACTATTAAAACAGGCTGTGTCACTGTAGTGACAGTAATTTGATTGTAGAAGTGAAATGAATGACTGTGAAACGTCAACCAGAAATACATTTTTGCATGACAAGCAAAGTTCATTGTACAATCAATTCATCGATAAGCTGCGTATAAGTTGAACATTCTGAGCACTGAAAATTAACCCAACTTACCATATTGCTTTCTTAGTAAGTGAATCGCAATGAGGGTAACAAAATGTTCATAGCTAATGATTATTACTTGATATGTAATTTGCTATCTGAAAACAGAAGGAGCAATGTTTACAGTGAGAAAATTACACTAAAAAGGATCACAGGGGGTTAAAGCAGGTTAAGCAGCTGAATGTGTCCACAACGACAGGAAGAAATATGCTGTCCAATCATACACATGAAAGGATACAAGTGTCATTTATATCTATAATTTTGTAACTTTCGGTACATGATTTATTCAATTTTTGTAATTTTTATTCATGGTTGTAAATTGTTGAAAAATATCTTTAGTTAGATTTTGCCTAGGTGACCTGAGTCTGTTAAGAGCGTAAAACTTACATAGGATCCATAAATAGATGCTAACGTATGCTTTGACAAGTATTAGTAATAGTCTTAATGACGACTTTGGCTTAATTTAGACCATTCTAGAATAATTCATTAACTTCTCATTGGTTGGACTAGGTCACATGAATGGGCAAGTTCTAGGCAAAATGAGTAGTAAGATCCGTCACGTGGGGTATATTGTGAGATATAGTCGCAATAGAAGGTTATCTAAGGAAAGAACTCAGCAATCAGATCATTCCGATTTTGGAGTCTTCCACATTTCCTGTGTTTCTGTTGTAAGTCTGCAGACGTGTTTTACGTTGTACTTACATATTATTCGAGAGGAAAAGGATTTGTTTGGACTGTTCAATGGAAATAGAAAGTTATCATTATTTAGACCATACTATTATTTGTTACGTATACGTAATTAAATTACTTGTGTGTTAGTTTTAAATTCTTTTTTATTTTATTTTTGTTTCATTATATTTTATTGTAATGATTATTTTCACGGGATTTGACTTTTTTCGGAAAAATTCAGTCTTTTGTTTTGACCTGATTAGAACACAAAAGTATTATTTTATCACTATTTTTAGCTCACCTTGGTTGAGACGTTTGTAAACACTAAGTGAAAATGATTGGTTATTACCAAGGTCATGTTCGGCCCACATGTTAGCCATGTTGTAAACAGCCTTTCTTTTTTATTTATTTCCAGTGTGGGAATCTGATTTTTAGATAGGGCTATTCTAGGCTACATGCGAAATGGCATTTTTTTTTTACTGCGCTGTTTGATGATTAAGTGATCATGTGACCCATCACGAGTGTCGAAATGACGTTTTAGTTGGGTTTAATACTCATATCTCAGTGAATTTTAGCCAGTCGTAAAACTATACCTTCGGGCTGAAGGTATTTGTCTTGTTGTTGCCATTTGAGTTGATTTCCGTATTTAATATAATTTATTCACCCGGGCAAGTACTCTTCAACGAAATACTTGGACAAAGACATTCACTAAATTATTTGGAATTCAAAAGCCGGAATTATATTTTTGGTGACTCAACAATGAACTGTTGACACATCAACACAAACTGGTTATAGAGGACGTCATCGCCTTCCATATTGGAACTTCATCGAGATTCGAACTTGGATTCAATGAGAACTGTTTAGTGATATGACTTATATTTTTGAATTCTAGGATTAATTTTTGGATTATATTCACAAACCGTAAGTCCTATTTCATATTTTTACTTTGTTTTCTAGGGAAATAAATTATTTTGTTAAAACTTACAAAGCTTGTTAGCTTCACTCTTTACTTTTGTTACTTTTGTACGAGCCTACACGTAACATCTTATAAAACTGCTGTGAACGATTGAAAGGAGTTCACGACGATGCCATCACGACAATATCACGATTCTTTGCGGACCAGTACATTTCCTGTTTTGAAATTTATACGAAACTTTTCATTGTTTTGGACTTAAATAAAACTTTGTCAGGATTATTTTGGATTCATTTCATAATACTGTCAGTACCTCTCACATTTTTATGTATAACTTTGTTATTTAAATTATTTGTTAAGTTTTACAAAACTTCTCGTCTTTGCTTCTTTCTGTTACTTAGTTTAAGCTCATAGAGTCGTGACACAAGTTCCAGTCTGATACGTACACAACTATCCTTATGAATGATTCAATCCAAACGGAGCACTGTAGTTCTGTATGCGTAAGGCTCGTAACCTGAAACTGAATGTCGTCAAGTAGCAGATATAGTGTCTTTATCCAGACTTGACTTTAAATGCAGTGAGCACAAGTAATGTCTCATGGAAAAATGTGATTGAATTTATTTCGTTTTTATGCAGAAAACTCCCTGAAGAAGAAACGTCAAAGAACAATTCTATCTTTTATTATTCTGTATTGTTCTGTATATAGCATATTTACGGTTAATAAAAGTAATCCTATGGAAGTCTCCATGGCTACGATTATCGTTAACAGATCCTTGCAAAGTCGTTAAAAGTACAGTCAGCAGTCCCAGATCTTTGCGAAGCCCCCTAGGCTACAATCAATGGTCTCAGACCCTTGCGAATGAAAACCCGAATTAAATACATGCAAATCACATTCGAAACTGTGATAATTAATCTGCAATGGAGCCATTCATCTGCTTACACAAACACAAAGGAAAATTCACATGCAAATGTAGAAACTAGAGACATCCATACATCTGCATGAATGCAATAGTAGAACTGATGTAATACGCATACTGTCCGTTATTTATATCGTACCGTTTACCAGATGAACCAGATTATGCTGGTCAATGCGGCACTCGATCCCGTTTAAAATGGCAAATATACAAACATTACGGAATCAAAAGACTTGCTGGTATGTTCCTTGTGTTACAATATGTTCACAGATGCATCATGTGTTTTGCTATAAGTAAAACACAAAATATCAGGAAAATATCCAAAAAATATCAGGAAAATAGACAATTGAAAAAATAACGAAACTCATTCACAATTGGCAAATATCAGGACACAAGGTAAAACACCCCATTCTTCTGTGGCTGGTGTTCGCTCGTTTCTATTACTTAGCTTAACTCGGTGGGTGGTATAAATACTGAATGAGGATGATGTTGTGCCATAGTCTTGGCTTATTCGACTTTGCAAACGGAATAATTTATCAGCGATGAACTTGTGCTTGCCTGGAACATGTTTAATTGATCACTAACGCAAATATTGAATATGATACAATCAATAAGGGCTATAATTTGTTGACCTTCAGATGACTGTTTGTTTACGCAATACACTATTGCCATGTCTTCAAAACGAAGAGAATGTTACTATTTTTCAAGTAGTTGCCCAAGAGACACATTGCCAGTGCTATCGGGTAGAGTTCTAAAATGTTGATGGAATAATGTTTGTGTGGTTATGCCTTGGAAAACCACTGGTATTGAAAGATGGCACTGAAAGTTTTGGACTACGCTGCAGTGTTATAAAGTTTCAGGAGTTTGAAGATATGTAATTAGGCTGGCTTAGCATGGAGATTCCATTAAAATGATGAATGCATTCAAAACACCAAGCAGCAATATCCGCTCTTACAAATTTATTCAGTCTGATTTTGTAGTGCGGCAATTGTGCTTTACAGATCAAATTTATGAGACGCCGTAAGAAAGCTCTTTCGGGAGCAATAGTTTTGCAAGCAATATTGAGATTGCCTATAACGTATTGAAGTTCGCGCAAAGAAATAAAATATTTATTTATTGTGGGGGTGGAGTGGGGGGAGACAAAACTAGTAGTAGAACATTAATGCTTATGTCTTGTACCGTTTAGATTTTGTCACTAGCCAGTCATTCATTTATTTGGTCTGTATCAAGCTCAATACGATGAACAACAGCACAGGTAACAGAACGGACAGCTATAACGAATTTCACAAGGGATGTAATATCAGAGCATAAATGAGGACAGGAATCCAGGGAACAAAATAAAATCGTTCACAATATGGGAAACATCTGGTACATTAAACAAAAATGATTTTCAATACCCACTGCAGGGCTTACGTAAATGACCAAACAATT
Organism: Megalonaias nervosa; assembly: GCA_016617855.1. Lineage (NCBI taxonomy): Eukaryota > Metazoa > Mollusca > Bivalvia > Unionida > Unionidae > Megalonaias > Megalonaias nervosa. The sequence goes on along the minus strand of JAECUM010007261.1, from coordinate 14,474 downwards.
TGTCTGAACTTGAACATTACATAGACACACATTTATCAAAATAGAAAGAATGCTGCTAACTGAAACGCAGCAATTGAGAGTCTATGGGTGAAACTGGTGTCATTCTGACTGCCTCTTTGATGTCACCTTGGAAATGCAAGGCAGGATCCAAGAGTTAACAGATTTTTTTATGGAGAAAAGAAATAGACCATGTATAAAGATAAATTTACCAGATGACATTTTGAACGCTACATCAATCGGAGAAACAATAAAGAGATCAAATCAAAGGATGGAAGAGAGAAGGGCCCACCTGTACATCTAAGGAATAATTCGTTTTCAGCTGTACTGGCGACATGAGATGCATTATTTCAAGGAATGTGTTTGCGTACTGTACCAACAGCTCCCAGACGAAAACCAATTTTAAATTTATATATGAAAATTGCTGAGAAATCATAATGTTTTGATTTTTATATAGCTTGGTAGGAATGACTTATGTGAGGAAAGATAAATGGCTGGGTTTATTTTCACACTGCTTGATTATAGTCAGCGGATGTGTACTCTGTATTTGTAGCATGGGTTTTCCAGCACAGTGTGGCAGAATGGTGAATGTTTTGACATTGCTAGTTTGAGGATGAGTTCCGTCGTTAGAAAACCCAGCAGAAATTTCCTTGTAATAAAAGATTTCGCTGGATTTTTCTGTGAGACATCCCCTCGTTTTGAGAAAAGGACAGGAAGATGAGAAGTAAGGTGTCAGAAGCTTACCGGGCTAAATAAAATGATTGATGTTGTTGTTGTTGTTGTTGTGGGGCTTAACGCCATTTTTCAGCACACGATAGGCTATACATGGCGGCCAGTATTAATGGTGGAGGAAGAAACCGGGAAATCCGCGGAAAGAACCACCGACCCACGAGAAGCTACTGGCAAGCTTTCTCACATATCCACATTCGCCGAATCTTAGACTCCAACCCACGCAGACAGAGGTGAGATGGCAGTGATCCGTAACGGACAGCGCTTTAGACCACTCAGCCACTCGGGGCCCTAAAGTGATTGATGTGTCCTGGCTTTACAGAAACGAATATTGCCAGTTGCCGCCCTTCCAAGCCATATCAGTTTTGACTGAGATGACTGAGAGCTATTTAAACATGGCAGGGGCTGCTTTTGTAGGTGGCGGTACTGATCGAAAGGCCCATATCCAGATATTCAATGAAACGATATGTTGTTTCGTAGAGAGGTTGTCACCTAATTGGTGGATCCTAATTTTGCTTTTATAGTTATTGTTGTTTCCTGGGAGCTAGAGTCCTTGCCAAAATAGAGTTCAGAAAAATAGATAAAGTGGCCCCTTGCATCATCTTAGTCTTTAAGCCGGAGAACAAAGATCTCCATCAGATTCCGATCAAAATACCTGAGGTGGCCAATGAACTCTTGACCTCAGATCAATCACGGTAGATTCCGACTCGAAATTGAGTCCTTCTTCGTCAAGAAAGAACTGGGACTTGCAGAACGCTGAAGAACGTTACATATGTATATTTGCTGTTGTTGTATTAGGGTTTAACTCCAATTTTCAGCACAAAATAGGCTATACGTGGCGGTGGAGGAAGAACTCGGGAAAACTACTAGCAAGCTTTCTACGTACCCACATTGGCCGAGCCCGAGACTAGAACACTCGAACACAGCAGACAGTGGTGAGATGGCAGTGTGTGTGTGTGTGTGTGTGTGTGTGTGTGTGTGTGTGTGTGTGAAACGATGTAAGCATGAATTTAATGTACTTCATTTTATATATGAAACGAAATGGTTGGACATCCAGTAAACACCAAAGAAAACATTGTAAGTGGGGGCAAATACGACGCCACTGTAAATAATGAAACTGAGAGCACGCTGTCAACCCAAATGCCCAGGATATTCAGTGAAGTTCACAGACAAAATAAGAATGGACACACAAGTCAACCCCAATGTAAACAAAATCGATGGGGACACAATCAACCCTAAATTAAACATTGAAGGTGTGGTCGCTACGTCAGCCCCGATATGAAGAAAATAGGGTACGGAACACCGTCAATTCTAGTGTAAACGAAAAAAAAAATATGAGCACCCAGTCTATAATTGCATCAGCATGTATCAACATACTGAATCATGTCTTAAATGAATTAAGCGAAAATTAATTGAAATAAGGGTACGCTGGATTGGATATACAGCAGGTGAATATGCAATGCTAACAACTTAAACCCAACAAGATTGATTCGACAACAGTCACCGACCTTACCCCCACCCCATCTCAAACTCCAACCTGCACCATGTCTCTATTATGCGAGTTGTCGACCAAGCTTGTCAGAAATATCGGGGAGAGGGCATTAAGTGTAATAATTCTAACGCATAGATAAACACCAGAAAATGGTTTGCACGGAGTTGGGAAGATTTAAAAGCACTGTCATTTTGCGCCAGGCGTAGGGGAAGGAAAAGGATATCTTAACAAGGGCAAGTACTCATGTAGCAAGATCATGATTGAATATGAAAATATGATGTTATGGTTACCTCCCTTACAACACTGAAGTTAATTGAAATGTCCAAGCTTCATTGATGGATTTTCTTCTAGTTAACCAAGTTACTGGTGTTTACAGACACCTCTCTCTCTCTCTCTCTCTCTCTCTCTACCTGTAATAAAGACGCAAGCCTTTGGCTGATTGCAATGGATGCCGTCAAAATGAACAAATTTGTGTAGAAATACATTAGGAAGTATGCTCTCTGGCAGCAGTGTAGAGTACTTTAGCTTAGTACAACTTCCATAAAAATTATTTGTTTTACACCTCGAACTCGACAGTAGCGGATTAATGTGAGGACAGAACAAGCAAACAAGTAATAAGAAGTAGAAGATTCGCCAAGATCGTTGATGCCGATGTCTAGGATGATAAAGTCGGGGAGAAATCTACCACAAAAGTAAAATCTAACATGTGTGTGGGTACCGTGACCTCTCTCAGACCAAGGCAAAACAAGTTTCAAGCGCATGCAATCAAGACTGAAGTTAAAGTTAACGCCATAGTCATTATGATGAAAAGCAAAATCACGCAAACAGCGTACACAAGAATGACCCATAATTAAACATTTAAGGGCGTCATTGTTCGATTACGAACAATGAGTAGAACTTATCAGAATGAGGGTAAAGATCGGCAAACATGAAGAAATTCAAGATTGGGGAAGTGGATGCTGTAATGGAAATTCAGACAAAATGGCGAATGAAGCAAGATCTTGATTCATCCTAACTGCAGAAAAGGCAAAAGTATGACTAGTAACATATCACTTACGGTTGATAAGCAGAGGCACAAATTAAAGTGCAGAAAAATAACCCAAAAAATTATATTAAACTACAAATATTTACACATGTGCACAAGAAATCACTTGATACAAGTAATAAAATCCCTGCTCTCTGATTGGGCTGGATGGCCCAGCTCATTTAATAAGACTATATTACAGCCAAAATAAAGAGAGAGTAGGGGCTGGTATACGTTCATCTTTGACTTACTGTCAAAAACCTTCATTCCTTTTTTCAACAACTGAACCTTTACACCAGTTCTGGTATAATTGTCCACATGAAACTTGGACTGAGCAATTGAATATTTATTGAATATTTATTAGACCAACAGTAGTTCATCGTCCATAAAGTTCAGTAAATATTGTTCTCATCTGAACAAAATTCATATCCATTTCATGTCTGATAGTTCAAGGGAAAACACATGCTAACTACTAAACGTATATTGACATTGTCGATATGTTAGTAAATTGAACCTGGGAATACAGTATACTCCGCAGTCTGGTGTGTTACAAAGGATTTCGTTGGGCATATTGTTCCAACATGTAGTGCGTGGCACAGTGTACGTTCTGACTCCTTTTCTCTTATGCGTGCTGTCAACGTAATCAGACGCATTGCTGACTGTTGTTTGCCAAACAATTTTCTAACATTAGTTTTAAAAGTTTTAAAATAAATGCTAGGCTCAAAATCTTCCATGGGGTTTTTTTTTTGTGTGTTTTTTTTTCGATTTAAGGAATTTTTTTATTAAACGATCATTTATTATTCACCATGTCTTGTGTGACTTTCAATGATTTGTTATAATTTGCCTCCATATCATGTCTCTCTGCTCGATTTTAGAAACTATTAACAAGGATTATGACATTGGGGTAGACTAGAATTTCATTATACTCTGGAACATTCCAGCCTCTATCTTTTTTGTCAAAATTTTTAGATAAAACAAGCAGTGAACTTATGCACCGTTGATGGATGCGTTTAGTTCCCCGTGGCTCCTTTTTTATTTTGTAAGAGCAGCTCATCGTAAATTTTTTTTTTTTTTTTTTTTATTTTTTTTGTGGTACGGAACATTTCGGGGGCTGGGAGGATTTGTAATTTTCTGCGGCAACTATCAATCGGTGCAATCGTATTTTGCGAAGAACTATGGGGCAACCGTATTCGCAGCAGTCAGATGTCCCTCGACATCCGGAGCTAATATTTAATACACGAATATATTGTGTTTAAATGTTTGTTATGTGTTTGACTCTAACCTCTTGAACTTTAAAATAACTGTCATTTCCTATCATAGATATGGCCAATTTAACTGCAGCATTCCAACTCGCGTTCCAGTTATTATCATCCAAGGAGAAGCTAACTGGTATAAAATATTTTTCCACATCTGTTCAAGGTCACATTTTTATCTTGTATTCATTTAAATAGAGATTAATTGCTGATAAATTCTTAAAGGTTTGCGTATTGTAGGAACACTTCAAGGATAATCCCCCGTACTACAAAATCTATTACTAGAAAGGTAGAATTTGCTTGTTCTAATTAAATTTTTTTAAAAAATGAGCTTTTTCAACGATCTAATGTCAAGGAACAATGTTCTGACAGTATCCTCTTTAAAAACACTTTGATCTGAGAGATCTATCTGCAGACCAGTATACCTTCAGGTCCGCCATTTATCTTACGTCATGTCTTGTTTATCTTTGGCTCATTTCAAATGATATAGGTGTTTGTAATCTTTTCCCACCCGAAAAGGTTGTTGTTATGAGGCTTAAAGCCATTTTTCAGCACACGATAGGCTATACATGGCGGCCAGTATTAATGGTGGAGGAAGAAACCGGGAAATCCCGGGAAAGAACCACCGACCCACGAGAAGCTACTGGCAAGCTTTCTCACATATCCACATTCGCCGAATCCTAGACTCGAACCCACGCAGACAGAGGTGAGATGGCAGTGATCCGTAACGGAGGGCGCTTTAGACCACTCGGCCACTCGGAGCCCCGCTCTATTTTGTAATTATAATTAGATGGCATAAATTTATCAGTGTTACGAATCTATGATCTTAAACTAAGTAACAGAAAAGTGCGAAAACCAACAATTTTTTTGTAAAATTCAACAAAACTTATTCTATGGTCTTAAACTAAGTAATAGAAATGAGCGAAAATCAACAAGTTTTGTAAATTTAAACAAATAATTTATTTTCCTTGAATACAAAGTGAGACCTTAAAAGGAACTTACAGTATTGTGAATTTATCCCAAAAATTCCTAAAAGGTCTATCACAAAGTCCAAAAGTATATAATTTTCTCAATGAATTCCAGAGCTGTTCCGAAGGAATTCCAATCTTGAATGTGCTGATGGACGAATAGCCTGGAAAGTGGCGATATTCTAACAGTCCTTATGCATCACAATGATATAATCCAGAATTTCTTTGAATGAATTTACAGTAATATCAAAATAGTGATTTAGTCCAAAAGTATTAATGAGCACTTTGCAATTCCAATGAATAATTTAAATAAAGAAATCTTCTCCAATTATAACCTTGCACATCTAAAAATTGATTCCACTTCAGAAGTTAAGATAGGAATGAATAATTCTGATGTAAACAACTTTAATATAAAAACCTAAGACCAATAACATGACCCGGATGAGCGTCAAAAGTTTATTTCTAGAACATTCTAAGATGTAAAATAGATCAGGTCTGTAACTGTAAATTTTAATAAAGAACATGATAAAGATCATTGTGAAGGGGACAACCAATGTCCTGAACTTAGAACGAAGTAAACATGTTTCCCTACAACAAGTAATAATTATCTCTAATATAATCTACAAGGGCAGACAAAACTTGGCTATATAATATGTTGTTAACGAAAGGACCCTTGCATTCTATAATCATGGACAAAACTTGACTATATAATATGTTTTTAACAAAAGGACCCTTGCAATCTATAATCATGGGCAAAAGCCAAATACACAATATATATATATATATATATATATATATATATATATATATATATATATATATATATATATATATATATATATATATATATATATATATATATATATATCCATAACAATCAGCACTTGCGATATGGCAGCGGCTGGCATTTTTAACGATTTGCACGTGAACAAAGTTATATAGTTTCCACCGAAACCAAAATGTTGTTTAGTCTGCTGATAGGTCCGTTTCGCAAGACATAAACATCAAGGTGGGTCACTGCGTATCTTGGTTAAATGAGAAGACAGTAGCGACATCTGAATACGGTTTATCAGCAAATAAATGACGATGGAGAATCATTTTCGTATTACATTTCCCTAACCATCGCCTTATTTCGTGTATCGTATGTAGGAGTAGGTCACAATGAATACGAATCCCGATCAATCATGACTGAAGCTGATTCATGAGCGACATTCCGCTTCCAGGTTTCATCAGAGAAATTAAGTCTAATTTTATACGAGCAAAATTATAGTTTTGAAGGAAAGACTGGATACTGTCTTCCATTTTTACATGCTAGGATTAATACATAGGTGTTTAGCCCTTTGGGTTGCATTAGGAACATTCCATATAGCCAGGCACTGAGGATACGCAGAATTTGCTCCGACGATGAAACATTCCTAGAAAGGTCTGAAGAGCTATCTAAACATTTAATTTACCGAAGCTACGACAAAGACCTGATTGCGGAAGCAACCCAAAGGGCTAAACAAACAAACTGCGATGACCTACTAAAATATGGAAAGAAGGAAAAGGCTGATAGGATACCATTTATCCTGACCTACCATCCAGACAACCCCAAAGTAGGTAAAATCATCGCGAAACACTGGCCCATCGTGGAATCGTCGGACGTACTAAAGCTAATCCTTCCGAACAAATCTGTAGTAGCCTACCGGAGACCAAAAAACCTCAAGGACCTCCTAGTCAGGGCGAAGCTAACGCCAATCACTAGTCAAGACCACCCTAGTCAATCTGGCCCCTGTGGCGAAAAAAGATGCAAAACCTGTCAACATATGATAGAGACCAGGACATTTACTAAGACAGTGACTAGAGAAAAACTAAACACACATGGTCCAAACAAAACGTGCAAAACAGAGAATGTAATTTATCTCATCACATGTAAGATCTGTAGCCTTCAGTATGTCGGAGAAACTGAAAAGCTACAAAAAAGGATCAACCTTCATAGATCTGATTGGATGACAAAGAAGCTGTACAGAAGCCCGGTCGCAGAACACTTCTCCCCTGGCCACACTTTTAGTGATATAACACTTATCGCAATTGCTAACAACCCCAACTGGAGTTCCGAAACCAGGAAGGAAAAGGAATCTTACTGGATACGCCGCCTTAGAACATTGAAAAAAAAGCGGTTTAAACCAAGAAGACTAGAAAAGACAGCCATGCACAAGTGCAATTATCCTTTGCAGCGGACACATTTTCTTTTCAAAACTTTTTAAAATTTTCTTAGTAGCCTTCAGTTACTACTATAAGAATGAAATATGCGGGATATAATTTGCGCTTACATAAATGTACACAAAGTAACAGATGTCGCTATGGCTCATCGATTTCTAAGTTAATACAAATATTTTCAAGTATCCGCAACAAGTTGATATAGGCTGGTTGAGACATAATACATTTAAAGGTTTAATTCATGTAGAAACAGCCATGTAGAGTTTTGCAAACACAACGGTTTTGTGTTTTATTTGTTTGTCTTGTGTATGTTTTGTATATGCCTTTGAAAAAGACTCATTAAGAGTCGAAAGCGCTCAGGTTAGTTAGATACTAGTTTTGCACTGTTCGTCGTCAGTTTATTGCATTCATATATATATATATATATATATATATATATATATATATATATATATATATATATACCACATACATTAAAAAATAACATGCATTTAAAGTGTTGGTATAAAGCAGTTTGATATACCAATACTATTGGTATATCAAATTGTGATCCGCCCATGGCGCAATAATACGCATATATAAACATTCTCGCGAGCGTCTGCAGTTGATTCTAGATCAATGATCAATTTCCACACATTATTTTCTAGTGACGTATGAAAAATAATGATGAAAAGTAATAATAATCCCCGTTTTCGAAATTAATTTAATATGGTACACATTTTCATCGCAATCCTTTCTGCTTTCTGATCTCCCCTCCCCTCTCAAGCATAACGTACAAACTGCGCAGAAATGTGGAATGAGAGAGAAAAGGAATTTGGGCTGGATTAAAACCTTGAAATAGAAATCACACCAAGTAACCTACAAGAATATGGTTCGTCGTAACGATACGTGTGCACTTTCCTTGGGATTTATCAACAGTGTTTATCAATGATACAATGTTGCAAACCAGTAAATTCCTCGGTTACGTGGTACACATACTGTGATATATTTAATGCTATGTTTTTTTGTTTTTTGTTTTTGTTTTTTTTAAACATACCATAATGTTCTAAAAAATCGATTATTATTATTTAAATATGAAAATGTCCAAAGGTCTCTCTCTCTCTCTCTCTCTCTCTCTCTCTCTCTCAACTATTGTAGCAGGATACGGGCTAAAATCTATGAAATGGCGAACGTAGAGGATTTTCCGACAATATCTCTGGACTTATGAATGATGGTAAAAGTTAAGTCAAACCGACCAAAGGATGAGAGACAGACAGACAGACAGACAGACAGAGACAGAGTTTTAAAGTCAAACTGACGAGAGAGAGAGAGAGAGAGAGAGAGAGAGAGAGAGAGAGAGAGAAAGAGAGAGAGTTTGTGGGTCGGTTGTACTGTTGCTAAAGCAGAATAAGGACTTGGATCAACTGTAAATATATTAAAATATTTTATTTACCTCTTGTTGGTTCGTCAGTTGGCTTAGTTTCTATTCCACATTAATTTCCATGCGCCGGTATTTGAATGGTGTAGCTATCCAAGTGTTGCTACTGCTCTACTTTTATCATTACAACCATCTTTCATGTTTAAATCATAAGTGTGTATTATACTGATTTAATCAATGTGGAAAAAATAGAAACCAAGAAAAGAAAACAATCAACTTATCAATATGCAGAGGTGATTGTAAATAGCCACTACGGCAGAGAACTACATTTTGTAGCGGACACACTCGGGGATGTGAGGAGTTCATTCACTAGGTCAATACACGGCTGCCTGTAGTAAATCTGAACTCCATTCAAATGGCAAATATATGTATTTGTATGTGATATAAATAAAATATATGTACAGCATGTACGCTGTATCAATGATATACCACTCGTTGTATAAATTTTTCATTTAAAGGAAACTCAGCAAGCTTCGTTTCCTTTTAATGAAAAATTTATACATCTCGTGGTATATCATTGATACAGCGTACATACTATACATATATTCTATACATATATATGAAGCGTTAGTAGAAAATGAGCGGTGGGTTACAAGCTAAATACGCAAATAGTTTTCAACGGCTATTACGCAAGGAAGAAAATACGCGGACTTTAGAGGAAAGTATAGGCAGTAGTAAAATCCAAGTTTTCATAAAGGTGTGTTGAGGCACATAAATTAGAAATAACAATGAAATACAAATTAGATAACTTTTAAATCTACCTGTGGATTTCATTGGAAATTTTCGGACGACTTAACTTACTTTCAGGGGAAATAATGAATACGTTCTTAATATTCGGTTAAAATATGACCATTAAAAATTATAAGTAGTATAACGAATTTAAAATATATTTGCCATTATACAAATCTAGTAAACCAATTATAAATGCACCAACTGTTATACAAATGTAAGCACCCATCTTAACTACACTTGCCACTATGAAGATTTAATCCCATAGGTATAAACATATATGTCTTTAAACAAATATGGTCATCCCAGCTGTAAAATATACTTGCCATTATACAAATCTAGTCACCCAATTATAAAATGTACCTACCGTTATACAAATCTAGTCATCCCAGCTATAAAATATACTTGCCATTATACAAATCTAGTCATTCCAACTATAAAATATACTTGCCATTAATCAAATCTAGTCATCCCAACGAAAAATATACTTGCCATTATACAAATCTAGTCATCCCAACTATAAAATATACTTGCTTTTATACAAATCCAGTAATCCCAGCTATAAAATATACTTGCCATTGTACAAATCTAGTCATCCCAGCTAAAGTTGATGCTACCATCCGAGGGGTGCGTTTCCTATGTAAAGTCATGGATGACATGGTCAAGCTGCAGATATAAGATGATAAAACCGAAACCATTCTGATCCCCATGCAATGACTTTCTCATTCCTATCCTCTGCCTCAAAGAAGTATCAGCAACACCAATATTAAATTCACAAATCAGTGCGAAACGTATGTGTCACTCGTGACAGTACTCTTATTACATCGGCACCTCAAGAACAAATGAAAGGCTGCATACCTGGAGCTCAGACTCATCAGCTCTAGTCGTTATTTTCCTTTTGTTGATTCCACTTAAATGCTTGTGTGTTCCTTGGTATTTTCCAAGCTTGATTACTGTAATTCTCTTCTATCTGGTTAGTCTTAATGCATACTACAGAAACTGCAAAACGTCGAAATAAATCTGCACGGTCGGATCTTCCTTGGACTATCAAGAAAGGAGTACTCATATCCCCAACACCCATCCCACCCTGGCTCTATTGGCTACCCGTTCACTTCAGAATCAAACACAAAGTCTCTTCTCTCTTCTACAGCTCGTTGTTTGCCAACGGTCCAAAATATATGTCTGATTTCACAAATGTGTTCACCCCTTCCTTAAACGTACGTTCGTCTTCTGTCACTCGTATTCTCATTATTCCCACCTTTAAAACCATGTCCTATGGGCAACGTTCTTTACGTATCAAAACCCAGCAAGCTGGAACGAATTGCCTCTTGTACTTGGACACAATGACACCATGGTCTCATTTAAAAGCGCTCTAAAAAAAACTCTCGTCTTTCAGCTCTTAGCTAATTTTGCAAAGTGCATAGAGCATTTAAAGGGTAAGCGCTCTACTAAGTTATTATTATTATTATTATTATTATTATTATTATTATTATTTAAATCAAATGTCATTGCCTGCCGTATATTTTTATTCATTTTCATTTGGATAAATTTAAGAAGAGGCAAGAATAGACACTTCTTACAAATTCAGTCATATTTAATTAACTGACATGTAACAGAATATTAGCATCAATGCTCGTGGTTTCGCGAATATAACAGTAAGGTGTAAAGGTAACATTTTACTAATGTATTTAAGGCTTCCATTTAATGGATTAATGCAACATTTGGGAATAGTTTGGAACAGAGCATGGATAATCATGAAAACATATGGGACCTCTAAGCCAGCAGTTTGTGTTTCCTAAAAATATTTGAAGCATGCAGAGATATAGGTTACTTTTACCCAAGATTGTATTTTTGTGTACTTTGCTCTTGAAATACAACTAAAATCCTGGCATTATATTAAAAGATACCACCTATATTAAATCATGTCATGATTGGTTTATGATCAAACGTAAGTATGCTCAAAATGGAAGCCTCCAAATTGTAATTTGCCACAAAAGTGAACCAATCAGAAAACAGAACAGTACTAGCTGACTAAATATAAAAAGCTTGATTGAACCGAGGCGAATGCTACTACGTGTGTGTAGGAGCTGTTAGGAATTTCTCTGAAGTAATTCATTAGGCTATCAGCTGAATACAATGTAATTTTGCAAATCCGCTGAATTTCTACTGAGACATTCAGATAAACTGTGATAACATTAGGCAAGATGTCATTGTTCACTAAACAACACGCCTTTAATTTTCAGTGGATCATTATTGATAACCAAACACTGCTTAAGTGTACACTTAATTTCCGCTTTACTTGTATGGAAGCTCGGCGGTGGAAAAGGCAGAGTATAAGCTCCGCTGAATGGTATAAGAGTCACTGGGAATTTTGACTGGGAATTGTAATAACGTCTGTGTAGGAGAAAATCCGTTTACTTTTATGATATATTTATTGCTTAACACTAACAAATACTCTACAAACTGCATGGATAACTAAATCCATGCAGTTTATATATATATATATATATATATAGAACTTCTTTTGCCCTTTCGTGTCTAACGCCAATAAAAGTAGGAAAAGGAATTGATTCCCCCCAAAAAATATTGAAAACAGGAAAGAAATTACCTTCATGCCATACACATGTAATTCTCATAGTGTGTCCGATTTCCAGTTAATCGTAAATTACCGATTTCCAGTTGATCGTAAATTACCGAATTTCCAGCTGATGGTAAATTACCAATTTCCAGTAGATCATAAATTACCGATTTCCAGTTGAAGGTAAATTACCGATTTCCAGTTGATGGTAAATTAACACAATATCTGTTAGTGTGGCTACATTAATGGATCTAGTTCGTGTTTCCCCACCCCTACCCAAACGGTTTCGAATAAGACGTATAACGCACAAGAAATAAGTTGTGCTTTTTGCATGTTTCTGACTTTAGATAACCCGAAAGGTCAAATTATTGAAGGAAGTTAGCAGACATGTCGACGTGGTTACTAGATGGTTCGTGCAGTACAAATATCGAGCGCTTTTAGAGGATTTGTTTGCCCCATTTTAGTGCCAATGAAGGTTAAAATAAATACACTAGGTTCTAAAAAACAAAAAAACAGAACAACAACAACAACAAAACCCAAACTTATTTTGAATGTCAAATTTATTACAGAAAACTGATCGTATGTGTTCACTTTCTGAGTTGCTAAAGTACCTCAGCAAATCAAAATCATCTACTGATGGCGAATACATAAAATATTACGGTTCTAGTCGATTTCAAGTTATGTGCTTTAGGCATATTTTCATGGTTACATCTACTTCGAATGTTTGAATTGGCAATACTTAAGCATCCCAAACAATTATTAATGTAATACTTTAATAATGCATGTTTTTGAACTAGTGTTTGACTGCAGTCTGCATTACACATAGAAAAACAAACTGCATTGCTGTATACTTCAAAGGTTGTTCTGCCACAGATGGAAGACACCAAATCCAGAATACATGTCCTTCTTCAAAATTTCTTAATTTTAACCAGGTATTTATATCTCCCTTGACAACTATATTTATTCTGGGCCAGAAACATTGTATTAACACAACAAACACGGGGCGAGGGGTAGATTAAACTCCGTTATATAACTTCTCGTGCACTCGTGCATTATTAGATGAAACTGATCACGTGAGTCGCCTTTCAAGTCAAAGAGAGGTCAGTTGGAATGGTAATCGAGTGTTTTTGAATAACTAGGATAAATGGAGAAATAGAATGCATTTCTGTATTTAAAGTGAAAATTACCCCTTCCTCACTAGACAACAATTCTAATACCATTTAGCCCCAGTCTGCCATGAATCACACATACTCATGTAAATTATTCCGCTTTTAAGATTGCAGTATTTATGCTTGCTTTTTTTTAGAAGACTGTACAGCCTATATGGCATTCAGGGATTTCTGAATATTAATATATGGTCGTAATAGTTTACGTTCCGTTTTTGACATTTGTAGCTGTCCATTCGTATCTTTGAATTTATTATTCCAAGAGAATTGCGCTCTATATGGTTTGGAAAGCGCATAAATCGGAACTTTATCTGTTGTATCCTTTTTATCTTTTGTATCCTTTTTATCTGTTGTATCCTTTTTATCTGTTGTATCCTCTTTTTTTATCGAATTAAATGCAGCTTCTTCTATTTCATCTTCTGCAGATAAATTTGACAAGCAACATTATCCATGACAAATGCGAATGCAAATCTGGATCTATGCAGCTTGTTTGGAGTAAACAGTTCAACAAAAACAACATAGACCATCTGCTGGCACATTGTGCAACGGCAGATCAGGGTCTATGTTGTTTGTAATTGGATTCAACTTAAAAGCGAGTACACACGGTAGTTGACTTCTGGGATTAAAGATTATCATATATATGTATGCATGTACAGTGCAAAACAATTTGAAACTGACCTAAGCGCTTTAGACTCTCACTGAATCAATATCGAGGGTAATTACAAAATAGAGCGGGGCCCCGAGTGGCCGAGTGGTCTAAAGCACTCTCCGTTACGGATCACTACCATCTCACCTGTCTGCGTGGGTTCGAGTCTCGGATTCGGTGAATGTGGATATGTGAGAAAGCTTGCCAGTATCTTCTCGTGGGTCGGTGGTTCTTTCCGGGGATTTCCCGGTTTCTTCCTCCACCATTAATACTGGC
>JAECUM010007260.1:0-69972 GCA_016617855.1 Megalonaias nervosa | reverse complement strand
AAACCGATGTAATTTTTATTTATCAGACGGAACCAAACTAGGTACAATTGTGAGCTATCTTGATGGTGTCTCACCGCAATTTACTCATTTAAGATCATCGATGTTGGCATATGTTTCTATACATCTACTGTCTATGATAAATAGATTTCCTCGTTACGCTGTCAGAGTCGCCACGGATTCGTTTTATATAAATAAAAAATATACAGATTTGTTAAAACCGCTACTTGGTAATGGTGAATGGGGATCATGGAGAATAAAACAAGAAAATATACTTAGTTATTCTGAATCTGCCGACGTTGAAATTAAGGAAATATATTTACAAAAATAATAATCAAGTATCAAAGTCATCAGCACCATCTGTATGTGATCCTGTCGCTAGACATAAGACTGTTTATCTTAACGGATGCGGTGGTTCAGGTAAAACAACACGTGTGATTAAATTATTCATGAATAATAATTCAGATATAATTGTTTTGACACCTACACATAAATTAGCCAAGGAAATAAAAGAACGAGGAGTAAAATCATGTACATATCATAGTTTCTTTAGATGGTGTGGAGTCACATGGACTCCTGAACGAATGGGTGAGAAATATATACCTAAATATATTATATGGGACGAGGTAGACACGGTGTCGTTACAAATATTAAAAACATTTCTTGATTGGTTATTAACAAAGAATACTGCTGTAATAATATGCGGTGATCATGGTCAACCACCACCCTTTATTGGACAGTCACCACATGAATGGCTGAAGAATAACGTAGATTATTATGAAGAAATAAATGATGACCATAGAGCTATTGATGAACCGCTGAAGGAGTTTAAAAGGTTAATCAGACTACAGCCATATAAAATACAATGTGAGATAAAGTAGTAAGATAAAAGGCTGATTCTAGCTCAAGACCTCTTTTCACCCCCTCCCCACTCTCAGAACAAATATAAATTTACTCTCTCGGGACCTAAAATTCCCACCCCAAACGATTTTTCATAAAACTAAAAGGCGGATTCTAGCTCAAATATATTTTGAGTTTAAATGGGCTCATCCTCAGACTACTACTACTGGAATCAATACTCTAACAGGTACGCAGTCTGAAAAAATCAATAATACGTTTATTAGCCAAGTTAGGTAACATGTATCAGAGCATTCCAGAAAACGCCTACGCAAAAACTAGAACGTGAAAAAGTGTCAAACACGGTATCAAAAACTAGAACGTGAAAAAGTGTCAGCCGTGAGATCAGAACATTCCAGAAGATATTCACGCAAGTATATAAGGCGGCCAAATTCTCTCATAGTCACTGCACTGCTGCACGTTCAAGGAGACATCTTCACCGGACGAAAGGCTAAGTACATTATTTATACCTCATTACCAACTATTAATGTTTCAAGCGTTGATATTAGAAATATTTCATTATCACGATGATAGAGACTAAACTTGACTTTACCGCTCACACAGCGACGAGACTCCAACAAATCTTTTATTTTGAGGTTTGTTAAGAGGATATTTTTTGTCGATAAAATATACTTTTGACCGATCAAGATCGATGGTAAGTTTGGCATATTTTTGTTGACTGATTGGATCATGAAAGTTTTTAAATTCCGCTAGCAACTTTTGATACAATTGCTCGATGTAATTGAAATACTCGCTGTTATCAGATTTGATGAGCGAATGTTTTAACTTGTCACGGGTGCCACTAAAACATATACCTGATATTTCATTATTAATTTCAACTGTCAATTGTTTGCCGTCTATCATTAGATATTTGATCTTGCTATTGTAATTATTTGTCACTGTCAAATTTTCAAACATTATTTCTTAAGTTTAGATAAAATTTCAGTTGGAAAAGATAATATCGAGTATAGATCTATCATCAAAACAATAACCAAGTGCAAATGTATCTACTCCATTTTCACAATAACGTTTGTCATCAAAATTGCTCAATCCGCGTTTGATAATGACATCTGTTTCAAGTTTATGATGATTCGTTCGAATAGCCATTGCTCTTATAAAACTAACACCGCTGTCAAGCGCGTACTTGTAATCATCAAATTTCATAAACTTTTTAACAAAATCGCGAGGCAGACCTTTTGCTTTTTTCGTTATTTTATTATTATCTAGCAATACCGCGTACATTTTACTGCGCAATCCGATAAAGTATTTGATGATGCTCGAGTTCATTTCATCTTTGAACTTACCAATAACCTTTTTATTTGTGTCGTCATGAAATTTACTGTCACGAGGGTAATCGGAAAGATCAAACAGATGTCGATTATCGTATATATCCTGATAGACGTCCTCACATTCGATTTCGTACACGAGCGAATCGGTATCAGTAAACAATAATCTACTGGACGGCCATTGATTTTTAACAAAATTGTAATGAAAATCGTACATGAGCCACTTCGATAAATCTAAAACGGAAGCTCCAACGTAAATTGGCTTGTTTAGTTTCAGATTTGTTTTTCTTCTTTGTATCGCGACAAGATTTTCATTAAAAATTTTCATGCTAACAAAGTCATCGTCCGACACAAGTTTATTTCTGCGATTGATATCATTAACTAGCTCGATATTTACCCGTTTTCTAATATTTTCCATCGGCTTACCAAAAACGGAATTGTTCATGAGCTTAAAGAAGTTTTTTTCAAAATCAGTTTTTGCTGCAGCTCTTCTCGAAGTGTTTGAGTTAATATAACCTTTCATCCAAGGTGACTGATTAAATTTTAGTACACGATGAACTTTCCTCAACACAAGACCAGCATCTACTGCTTGTTTTAAAACTTTGTAATGCAAAACATAATTTTTCTTATCGAGTAAATTTGGTACTAGTTTTTTGACCATAGAATTTTGTCTTGGTGATGCTGTCGCTTGTTGTTCTTGAGACAACTTACTATAATCTATTATCATCGATTCCGCACAGAAAGGATAATCGTTGTGTAAATTGTGTAGCGAAGTTGGATAATCGAGATCAACTTCAACAAAATACGAAATATCGTCGGGTATCTTTTTTTCTGTCTCCGATAAAAATTGTTCAGCTGTAATCCAACGAAATCCACCAAAAGGCATTGGTTCTGCCATAGAATAACCGTACAAATTATTACAGATTAGATAAATTATATACTTCGAAGGAAGATTAGGATTGTACTCTTTTAAGTATTTGTTGTTTGCTTCCGCATGCGTTTTTGTTATCACGCTAATACCGCCTCGGATACCTTTTTCGATAAAACTGAACATATCAACGTCAGTCAGTAATTCTAACCTTACTTTACTAAACTTTAACAATGCGTCCCACGACAGCCCGGGAGCAGAATAATACCAACAAGGATCTAGTCCATAATTGTTATAACTCACTTCTCGAAAACTTTCAAATACGTCCGCCAGCAATAAGACGTCAGTTTTTAGATACAAATCATGATAATCTCCAAACGTCTTACAATCAAATTCTTTCCAGATATCTTGTGCATATTTATAATCATCATCGATTATATTTTCATTTTTAAGTTGTGAGTAAAATTTGTCCTTGTCAGGTAGCGAAGTTTCATCAAATTTACTCCAATCATCGAGATACTCGTACGGAAATACTCCTTTTTTAGTCAGTAGATTATATTTATCTCCAAAACAGTCTCGTAGGTTATCAAACTCGCTACAGCCTTTTACCAGCTCATCCAATGATGCCGCCATAAATTGTAGGCTGTCAATAAAACGCAACTTACCTAGCGTAACTGACATATACTTTTCAAAATTATTTGGAATGCATTTGATTACGTTATCGAGTTTTAAACGAGATTTTACGTCAGGATCATCAAAAGCTTCTACGATAATGTGGCTATCATATCCTCGAAAGTTGTGAAGAATAACTGGAATAAAATCTGGAGCATGAAATTTTAAATTACATTGATCATGAGCCGCTCCACGGTACTGTCCGGTGAGATGGCAATGGTCACGTACTTTCTTGTTATCATCAAAAGCTTTTTCACAAATATAACAAAATTCCGCTTGCTCGTGATCAGATTCTTGTTGAGATGTCAGTTTTATCATTGAAGTTACTCTTTTCAAACGATAAAATATATTATCAACTTCGCTAATCAACTGCTTGAGAAGCCAGACAGCTGGATTTCTACCACGATATAATTTGATTGGTTTGGATAATCTCGAATCAGCACAACAAACTATCTTATACGCTACTCCGCACGGAACATGGTTTTGAGTTTTCCTTGTACTCGATTGGTTAGGATTATTTTCTACGCCAAGTACAGGCTGAAGTAAGCATTCGAAATCAGCGTATATAACGAAAGGAATTTTTAGTTTGTGATTGTGATTGACAAACTGTAATAAACTATTTTCTTTGGACGGCATTGTTATTCGTTGTACGTCACTACAGTACTGCAAATGCTTTTGTAATGTTTCATTGTCATTACAACCGTGCAAGCAGCGATAACAGAAGAACGTTTTCTTCTTTCGTTTATTATACTGTCCGCCAACTAGTCCATTAAAGTTTTTAATCCAAACGTAATGATTTTTATAAAACAGCAGGTTTATTGTCGATTGTGAAGCTTTTTCTGAAATGTATCTCGGATAGACGTTTTCTTTTTCGTCTAGTCCGAAAACATTTATTGAAACATTATTTTGCTTTTCAAACTTTGGTATTTGATTTTCTGCAACTGGAAAGTCGATGCCATTAAAATTTAATTTTGATATGTGACTAATATACTTGTCAACACGATCAGCATTTTTTTCTGCTGGAAATAGCGCAGAAAGAACAGCCCACTGAAAACATCTGTTATCGACGTTCTTTACGTTTATGCAGCATTTTTTATTTTTTATTTTTGGTGGCAAATTAATATACGAACTACCGCGTAATACGTCATATTTTATTGTGTGAAATAAAATTTCCTTGATCATTTCAAACTTCCAACCCGAACCCGATTCGGTAAATTCTTCTATCTTTTTCCAAATTTATTGGTGTATTTCATGAGCCAGTGACAAAAGATCAGTCCCGAGCAAAACACGTCTTGATTTTGCATTAATGTAAGGGTCTGCGATTTCCTTGTCAGTCGATCCCTCTGTCACAAGTAGCTTTGAAAATATAACGTGATATTGCACTAATATTCTTAGACCCTTATGTTTTTCAAGTTCACGTTTTACGGTTGGCTCTAGCAAATGATAGAGATTTGTTGCAGTAAAATTTACCAGTACGATTTGTTTATCGAACCGATAACTGTTGTCAAAACCTGTAAAGGCAGTCGCTATTTTTTCAGGTTCTCCAATAAGGCTCTTCTTGGCTATATCACGTAATTTCAGCATTGCTATATAATAGTGTAATATTATATGTCTAATTAGTTATTCGATCGATAACTCACTGCACGCCAGCTGAACAAACAATTAGAGATATAAAATCCTTATAGTATAATGACACAAAATCTGAGATACATTCGATTGACAGCGGAGGAGCAAGAGTATTATTACGTTCATCCGAAGTATAACTTCTACGCTGGAAATGCATTAGGTTCGGTTATTAACATAAAATCTAAAAAATCTATAGGAAAACCAACACCAGCGGGTTATAAGATTAGTGTAAATGGAGATAATGCTGAGAGAACGGAAATGTTTAGAAAAGATTTTATTTATACTTTGTTCTGCGATGATATTCCAGAAGGGCAGCGAGTCTATAGAGTAAATGGCTCGATTAGCGATGACAATATTGAAAATTTAGGATTACAAGATGAATTTCAACCGCACCCTGTATTTAATCTTTACGAAGCAAATGATAAGGGAATTATTCGACATGTAAAAACAAAAAATGTCATTGGAAAATTGAAAAATAGCGGATACCTGTTTGTGAAGGTACGTGGAACTAAAACAGACTTTGTTAGTTATCTATCACATAGATTTGTTTATGAAATTTTTAATAACGCTATTTCAGGTAATCTAGTTATTGACCATATTAACAAAAGTAAAACTGATAATCGTTTAGAAAATTTAGATTTAGTAACACCAGAAGAAAACACCCGACGTGGATCTAATTCTAACGGTAATAATTTAAAAAATCCTCAAAGATCAGTCATTTCAGTAAATCTGGAGACTGGAGAAGAAATGAAATTTAAATCAATTTATTCTGCTGCAAAATATTATAAAATTGTCAGCAAATCAATAAAAGACGTCGCCGACGGCAAAACTAAATCAGCAACGTCAATGTCAACTTTTGATAGATTTAGTTTCAGATATGATGATTAATAATATTTCGTAATTCTGTCTTAGTAAGACAGCTATGTGCAAACGCTATAATATCATCTTTATCAAATTTCAGCGTCATTATTGCACTTTCATTAAGTTTATTTTTTTCTGCTGCTGTTAGTAATATCCTATCATTTTCGCCAGGCATTATAATAACGTCAACGGAATACGAACTATAACCCGACAGACATTTTCGAACTGCTTCGGCTAGTTCCTTGTAATTTAATATATTAACCTTTTGATGATATTTTACCTCGTCGGTCATATCTTATGACAATAAATTAGATAAAAGTATATTATAATATGAACTTGATGAAAAGACTTGCTCAAATATATGCGGAAGATACAATCGCAGACAATGTTAAAATCACTAGCGATAAAGTCGCAGATAATATTACAATCTCTACCGATATAATAGACAAATCTGCTAGTTATAGCGAAGATGATATTTTGTACAACAACGAATCTGACGATGACGATGAAATAGTCGCTGTCGCTGACAGAAAAAATTACAGCAGACCAACAACTGGAAGATATAATGTTAAGTATCACATTGCCAAAAAAATAATAAAATTTAACTTTACTGTTGCCGAACAACAGATATTTTGGCAGCTTATCAGGCCGTTTTTAAATCTAAAAATAACTGGCCAGCGAAGGAGCATAAAATACGATTTTATTTTTGCTAAGATATTTAATTTAATGCCAGTTGATAATGAAAGAAAATTACATTTAATTTCGTTATGTAAAACTATCAAATGTAAATCTGTGCTTGTGAAATACGAACAAATTTATAATAACGTTATTGGATCGACTTAGTTGGTACCCAGCTATTAAATTTATCGCTATACCCACGCCACTTAACTAAACTTTTGTCACCTTTTCTCCTAATCACTTTTTCGATAACGAAAACATCTTGCTCAGTTTTCTGAAGTTCTTGCTCGTAAAAACTACCAATGATCGGTTCCCCTGCCAGATCTTTTAGCGCGTATGTTACAGGTATTGTTAAAAGTACTTTATCAACTACAAACACTTCTTCAGTCCAGTTTGGAGTAAATCCTTTTTCAAATGTTTTTTTTTTTCGTCAGAGAAATTCTAACTCGATCACCTACCTCAAATTTATGTCTGCGGTACATGTTTTCATTTGCTAATATCGGATTTTTGATTGCGTCGTTTGGCGATAGTTTAGTGGTTCGGTGTTTCGTGTTATTATATTCGTCAACAATGTTTTGTAAATTGTCAATATATTTATTGGTATTTTTAGCTGTCAAATATTTGTGCATTTTTTCGTTTAGAGTGCGATTAAATCGCTCGACGACAACGCTTTTTCCCTCATTCCCTGTAACATATTTTTTAATGTTATTTTGTTCTAGAAACTGCTCAAACTTTTTATTAAAAAATTCTGCTCCGTGATCGGTCCAGATTTTATTCGGTTTTCTTTCTGTACTTGTTATTATTTGTTTTAATGCATCAGTTATCGACGTTCCTGTCTTGTCTAAAACTGGAACACTAAAAGCATATTTGCTAAAAATATCTATGACATTAAACAAATATTTCTTATTATCATTAAACTGAGCTAGATTTGACACATCTACTAAATCTATCGCCCAGATATCGTCAACGGCATTTGCGACAACTTTACGTCGCGTGAACTTTTTTTTTTAGGTTTGTGTAGTTCGGATGCGAGATCATCATACAATTCCTTTCCGAGTCCTAATTTATATTTTGCTCCAATAAAACCCTGTACCAGCCTTCTATCAAAACGTTCTCGTAGATTTGTCGGTTCCATATCACGAAGTTCGTCTAACATTACTTTGTCGCAATCCGATTTTGAGTTTTCATGATCACGATAACAAATGTCATGACGCATTGCTATTGCATCAACTTGATTGTAAGGCTCCTGTCCTGGCAGCGGATTATCATTTTCATCTAGTTGTTTATCAAGAGGATTATAAGGTCCAGTATGTTTATGGCCTGGCAATGTCCAGCCTCCTTTTGGTTTTGGTAATTTGCCAATCAATTTATGTATATCTATACCTGTTCCAATTATTTCTCTGTTGTTACAACGTTGACAGTATGTGACAATTTTATTTTGCTCGAGACATAAATCTCTGTCAGAATCGCACTTGCATATCATTCTATATTTTTAGTCGTCTACTAAAATAATCTTGTCAGGAGGGCAACCAGCTCCAGACGACTTCTTTAAAAACATATTTTTCTTTCTACCACAAACAGCACAAATACTTTTTAGCATCATTCTATTATTTTTTGTTTTTTCCGTCGTCTCATCCTTATTTTCTGTTTTAGTTTTACATTTGAGACAATATGTTGACATTATATATTTGTAAGTTTAGATAAAATTATTAGTAAGCTTTACAAAAATTAATTGCAATCTCATCATTAGCGTGAGAATGTTGCTTATCAAACTGCAAAATAAACTTTAAAAAATTAGGATCTTTTGACATCTGTTTAATGAACATTATACAATAATATCCACAAGCAGAAGTTCCAACAGGTTGAAGTTGATTGGACGAATAATATATTATTTTATATTTTTTGTTCATATACTTTTTTATTACATCGCTCGGAGGAAGTCCAAACGAGTCAAAATAATTGTTATTATAAACTGCTACCCAATGCGTGCCGGATCCGTCATTGAAATCTTGTATATTTATCACACACGAACCCAGCGACGATGTCGCTTGCGTTGGTACAGCGCTAAGTTCATCTTTAGAATAAACTCCGTGGAAATTTTTTACTGATTTTAACTTATCAAGTATATCAAAGTTACTTAGCGGGGAGGCCGTGTTTCCGGCAATGTTAGTCCTCGTCCTCCTATTCCCAGCAGATTTGGCAGTAGACTTCCCGCTAGTCCCGCTAAAAGTGGAGCGAAAGGAATAATTCCTCCTTGTTTTGTTTGATTGCGTTTCGTTGTTTTCGACGATTTTGGTTTTCGTTGTGGCATTATATTTATCGGTCACATAAAATTAAACTTTAAACTATTTTTTTTATTCCACTACCCTCAACTGCTTTTTTCTTTGCGCCAGATACTGCCCCAGACGCTGCTGCTAGTCCTAATGTACCTAACACCGGCAAAATTTTAGGTAATAACGTGCTGGCTATCACTGATAATGCCGGACCAAAAAATCCACCTTGTTTTGACATCGCTGTTATTTGTGCGGCACTTAAATTTAAAACAAAAGGTTTTTTTGCGATCGTATTTATTTGCTTGATTTTTTGTCAGCATTAATTTTGTTAAAATACCCTCGGAAATGTTAGAGTTGATTTTTAATGATACCTGTCTCTGTTTTGCAACAGCAGCTGCTAATTTTTTAACTTGACCATCAGTCAAATATATTTCTTTTACAATATATTTTGTCATCTTATATAACGATTGCAGATTAAATTTGTACTGTCATTTTACCTCCAACGGAGTCTATCGTAACAAATCTGTCGCTGATCACTAACCCGTACACGTAAAACGGCGCTGCTGGAGCTGCTCCGAGTGTCCAGGTAATTTCAATATCAGCTGTTGAGTCAACTGCTCGCTCGCTATGTTTACTAACATCAAAATAAAATATTGGGTAAAGTGTACGAAATTCCTCTGTTGATATTTGGGATCCATCCTCAACATCCTGATATTTTTGTACTGCGTCGAGTAGATACATGTAAGGTCGAGTAACATTTTTATTAGCGTCTTCTGCAAAATTGCATTCTATCGCTCGTTCTGGATATTGCTTCGAATTTAGTCTAGCATATATTCGTCTAACATCAGCGTTATCAAATATTGCATTATTTTGTTGTTGGTTACCACGTCACGCTTGCTGTTGAAATACGACAAACAATTGTCTCGGCAGTTGTTCGCTTGATGTTGTTGTAACTCGCCATGTGTAGTCGGTAGTATTTGGAACTGCTGTTTGATATATTTTATGTTGCTGAAAATAAATCTTGTTTGTATGTTTATCGAGTATACTGTTTAGTTCTGACATTTTAGTGACTGACGGTGTTATACGCGGCATCCACAACGCAAGTTTGTTTATGATAAACTGTACATCAGCTCCGCCTGACCTAAACAGACAGTCGTTTTGTTCTGCCCGATCTAAAATAAGGGTATGTTTAACTCCACGAAATACTTTATCGTAATCGCGACAAAAGCCGAAAATCATACTTAATGGCAGCATCATTGTAATTTGACGTGATCCTGCTGCAAGTTCTCTTCGCCTAGCAAAACCTTCATTATAACGTGGATTTTTTACGCTAATTGTGTTATTAATTAAATCTAACAATGCGACAGCATCTGCAGCTGCTCCTGGTGGAGTTACTCCAATATTATTACAAGCTGCAGTAAGTGAGACTCTCACAGCGTCTGCTTTAACGCCTGCAGCTGGTGCGATTATACCTAGTGCGGCTGCATTAACGATAAGAAAAGTTCTTACAATTGGAAGATCTGCAGCGGCATCAGCTCCGTGTACCAAAGCACCTTTCGAGAAAAGTTCGGTTGATTCAGCTACACCCAGTCCAGTATCTTTAAACCACATCATGTTCGTTGCAGTTGATCTGGAGTAATCGTCGGAAACGAAATAATATTTAAGATTGTACTTGCAACTTGTAAGTGACTTGAAATATCTTCAACAGTTTGATTAGCTAGTTGATATCGACCACTTTTGAATAAACACCAGCCATTATTTATAAGAGCTACTTCTGTTCCAGCTGCAATTGCAACAGGTGGATTGGCTACTGTCATAATCTGACCGCGAACTTCTAACACTGCCTTATGTGGCAGTAGAAATACATCTTCGTCTCGAGTATTAAATGTTCTAATACCAGTTTTATTTGGTTCATTAGAATTTTCATCGAGATACTCAACATACTCAAATTCTGTTACAGTGTCATCGGTGTCATAAGTTTCTGCTAAATCAAGATAATTTTTAACAGACATTTTTTATTTATTAGATTATATAAAATTTTATTGCGGCGCCGTTACTTTAGATATTAATTTTTGTATAATCTGCTCGCCTTTCGGTGATAAACGTTTTTTCGTTGTTGTTATCATAGCACGTTGAGTTTCTTTTGTTGGTGCTATCTCTGAAATAATTTGTTTTATATCAGATGTAGACGGTGCGCCTTTTATTTTATCAGCTATTTTTTGTCCCACCGCAGTTCCAGCGGCAGATGCGGCTCCAGTTGCAAAAGCTTTACCTGCGTCTAGTGCAATTGGTGCAACTTTACGCGCGATTCCCGGAACATTTTCAATAACTTTAGTAAATATATTTCCAAAAAATCCTCCTACTATTTTTCTTCGATACATTTTTTTTCTCTGTTTCATTATATTTGAGGTTGTATAATTTTTATTGTCGATAGCGAAGCTATTGTACGCGTAGGCGTAAATAATAAGTAACAATCTCGTTGTTCAGATCTAATTGCCTACCAGATTGATCTGTTAATTGCATTGATATTTGATTTTCAACGTTTAACGGATAATAGATAATATGACGCGGAGTGATTTGCATGAGAGAACCTGGCGGAACTTCTGGTGAGAAACTGTAAATCGTTTGCCCTTTACTGCCCTGGGCTGAGTAAGATCCAGAAGCAATAGAGCAATTTACTAATATTGTATTTACGTCAGTTATATTTACCGGCAGTTCACCGTCATATGTAATAGCTTCATTAGGATCTAAATAATACTCTCTATGTTCAAATCCTATCAGTGGTGCGATACTTCTCGGTGATATAAAACTAACTGACATATTTTTTATTGTCATTCTAGCTCGTAACGTGTTATATTTCGCTGCTAACTCGAAATTATCAGGTTTCATCTTCTCTTTTTGCATAAGCTCTTTTATCACTCTGTTTAAATCAGTAATATTATAAGCTCCTTGTGGAATTTTAAATGTTTTCCATTGCGTGTCTCTTATTGAAATAATTGCAATCTCATCATTGACACCAGTTTTTACGTTAGCCATAGCATTCCAACAAGTACAAGAAATTAATCCAATCTCATACTGTTTCTCAGTATCAAGTTGTATTGGCGGAATATAATTTACTGAAAAATTTGCGCTATCTTTTGCGGTTGTACTAGAGTCTAGCAATAATGTTGTTGACATTGTTATTTATTATAATTTTTATAAAATTAAATCGCCGAGATTAAGTCGCGGTGTAAAGTTTCATACTCATCAGATGTTAATAAATTTTCCGATCTTAGATGATCAAGTATATCAATAATTTCATTGTCAATTTCAACACTAACATTCCCAGCTTCTTTTGATGATATTAATAGCATTAATCTGCCTATCATTTCGGCGGTTGATGTAAATATTTTTACACCTTCTCCAGTTTTTGATAATACAGATTTTCTATAGTTTTTAACTCGAGTTTCATCGTTTATTTTAAATTTCCTATGAAAATTCCACCCCCTACCAAAACCTGTTTCTCTGCTAGTATCAGCTGTTATGCAAAAGACATGAGCGATAACACCTTTCCTGATTATATTAGAGAGCGTAGATATATCCTCTCGTGACATGGCTTCATTTAATTCTTTGTTAGCATTATTACTGTCTGTTATTATTTTATTTAATGTATCAATAAGTTCGTCGTATTTTTCTTTTGACCAAGTTTTTATACTATCAATATCTTCTATATTATTATCTTTTAAAAAATTATTATATTCCTCATCTGTTATTTTATCATTTGCCCGTTTTCTAATAAATTGTCTTTGCTCTCCAACTTCCATAAACTTTACTGTTAACTCGCTGACTCTTTCTTGCTCTTTTTCAATATCCTCTATTTTTTCTGATAATTTTCCTAATATAGTCCTAATTTCATGTGAAGTTAATTCTGCTAATCTTCTTTCAAATAAAATCGGATTATTGATCAGCCGGTTTAGTTCAGCTTGTCTAGCGGCGGGATCAGCAATATTCCTTACAAGTGCCTCAGCTAACATTCTTTTTTCCTCGTCAGATCTAGCAATAATTTTTTCAGCAGTTGCTTCTTGTTGTTCTTTAACTAATCCAATCAAGCCTTTTTCTTGTAGTTGCTTAAGTTCTTCTTCTGATAGTGGTTTAGTTTCAGGTTGTTTTCCAAGAAGTGCTTCAGTAACTGGTTTGAAAATCGTAGCTGTTGTTTCTGCAGCAGTTACTTGTCCACGTCGTGCCTGTTGTACCATTTGCTTAAATGCTGCTTGAGATTGAGCAAGTTTTTTTAAAATCTTCTATATGTTTTCTATATTTTGCTCGTTTGTCCATAATTATTATATATAAATTTTATAAAATTGAAACGCCTTACTGTAAGTAAGTGTCAATACAACAGCGAAACATTTTAGTTGGATCATATGTAAGTTTATCAAATAAGAAGAAGTTATATTTATCTTTTGTAGCTTTATGATAAAGTTCGATAAATTTATCTTTTGTTACGTCACCGCATTGTTCGTTCGCGATATTTCTAACGTCAACATTGTCCAGTCCCGGAAATAATATAAAACAACCAGTATTTCGCCGAATAAATCTGTCAACATTATAAAAACCTTAAGCTAAATAAACAGAATTACATTTCTTATTTCGCGAAAGTGAAAAATATGATCTTATTTTGTTCATCTCCGTATTATTTAGCGGAATATCGTCAAAAACTACTATCTTATGTTCAGATGCATCAAGTTGATTAACTGGAATAAGATCTTCTGGCTGTCTGATTATAAAAAAATCTTCACCAGCATCAAGATCATCACGAAGTTTGTCATTATGTTCGCTTAGTAGCTCGTACTTATCTTGCTGTGGGTTAATTGTATAAATATAAACTCGATCGTAGTTAAAATTATCACCAAGAAGCAAGTTCATAAGCAAATTTGTTTTTCCCGATCCAGTTCGTCCAACAATAAGATAATGACAATCTGGAAGTTCATTGTTATGTTTATCTTTCACCAACCGCTCTGTATCAAAGTTTAATATCGTCGCCATCGTTGTTATATAATTTTATGTAATATTAAACTAACTAATGTTGACTATTTTATGTAGGACAATAAATAATGAGCTACTATACAAAATTTGGAACATTAACAGGAGATTTATTGACTGAAGGTTTTCAAGGTGACTTATCTAAGTACGCAACTCTTGATCAGCTAAGAAATGAAATCGATAATTTATTAAATCTCACAAGTGTGGATCAAAATGAAGTTGCTATTTTCCAGGATAAACAAGGACGATTACAGACGAGTAATGTACAACTGTCAAATGTACTTCTACGAATTCCCACCGCGGTTGTTAATAATATTGTTACTTTTACTAATCAAGGTAAGATACAAGATTCCGGTAACTCGATTAACGATTATGTCAAAAAAGCTGGCGATTCATTCACAGGTATTATTGTTATGAATCAAAATAAAATTACAGGTCTTAGAAATCCAACCGAAGTTGCGGACGCCGCAACAAAAAAAATATGTCGACGATCAAGAATCTAAGTACGTATCGGTCAACGGTGGCATAATGCGTGCATTTCTCAACATGCACAATAACGGCATTAATAATCTTAGAACACCGGAATATGATTTTGATGCTGCAACGAAAAAGTATGTTGATGATAAGGAAATTCCTATTTCAACTTCGTTAAAAACAATCGGTAATGAAATGACTACACTTAGTGATACTTTTTCTAGACACGTAGAAACGTTCTTAAATTTTCGTAGAAACATAAACAAACCCTTTAAAGAATTTTTTGGGGAACAACCAACCGTTGACATAAAACTAGCCGACATTAACACGAAACTCAACGACATTGTCAGTGGAATACCTAATATTGTTCAAAAAACTAATCTAATTAAAATTCCACACGGACAAATTAAAAATGTCGTGTACACAGTAGCATCAGGATCATCAATATGGACACCGCAAAATAACACACTCGAACATACCGCAGAAGTAACTGGGTTATACAGGTTATCTATGTACGGTTCGGAAATTACTGCTGCCACTTCATTTTCACCAAATGTATATCATAATCCTCTATTGGTAATGCTAACCAAGAATATGAAAGAAATTTTTACGTTAATATCAACGGAAATGCCTCCGAGACGTTACTGGTGGTTTCTGGAATTTATAGCTGAAACTTTTAATTAATTACTTAACATCATTAGGTATAATGAATCGAACCAGAAACCAGCATTGTTGTAAACTAATATTATATAATGAAAAAATATATATTTGATTTCAATCACATTTCAAAAGAAATTCCAAAACAAGATGTGGACGCTCTAATGCAATATTACAAATTTTATCATAAAAAAACTTTGGTGCGTGAAAAAATGTTACAAATATTATACCAAAATACTTCGAGTAATATCATATTTACCGCTGTTATTGACCGGATCTGGTATAATTTCGAGTGGTGCATCATTAAACCCGTTTTTGTTAATAATATCGGGCATTGGTGTTTCTCTTGAAACAGCGTGTAAAAAGATAGAACCTCGACTCGCGACTAAAAAAAATAGTTGCCAAACGGCTAGTATCACCTATAAAAAATTACTTGATCAGATACGATCTTACTTGCGGGGTATAAAATATGATATGGACGATTTAATACGTGAGTTTCGTACTATTGACAGTATGTTAACAGATATTCTACCAATGAGAGTTAGTAGGTATGAAAAAGATTATCAAAAAAAGTATGATAATGATACGGTATGAAATATTATCTAAACAATAATATATGAAAAATGCCACTTACATGATCTCGCCCGGTGAAAATGTCCTCTTGAAAGTGCAGCACGCAATGACTATGAGAGAATTTGACCGCCTTATATACTGCTGTTCTGGAACATTCTAGAAAATCACGTGATTGAGTCTGACACATCTCTACGTGACGTAGCAGTATGACTAATACATATTACCTGGATTATAATGCGGAGTATTGATCTTCACACTACCACACAAGGTTAGGCTGGCTCGTAGAGATATTGATTACATTACCTTATACATCATCTGTTAGGTACACATGTATTTGTTTGGAGAGCTGGGAGGGGGTAAAAATAGGTCTTGCACTAGAATTTGTATTTGTTTGGAGAGCGGGGTGTGGGTAAAAATAGGTCTCTGGGCCAGAACCAACAGTTTGATGTTGTGAAAAAATCGTTTGGGTTAAGATTTTAGGGTCTCCGAGAGGGTAATTCGTATTTGTTTGGAGAGTGGGGAGGGGGTGGAAAGAGGTCTCTGGGCCAGAACCAACACTTTCCCTTACTACTACGGTCTGCTATCTCTTCAATCAGCATTCGCAACTGTTTTCACGTCTTTCTCATCTATAATCCATACAGCCGAAGGGAATAAACTCTTTCCCAACCCTTCCCTTGACCTCACCTTACCACAGCTAGGTGGCTACTGTTGTTTACCAGTTTTCGTTTTAAAGATACCTATACAAGAATGCTCGCAGGGAAATGTGGAGGGGTTAAATTGTAATATCATCATATAAGTATTCTCGGAGAAACGTAAATATCTCAAAAATTCACTTTCTCCTTTAAATACACTTCCCGATCACGTTAATGTTAAAATAATAGGTAACAGCCAATGCATCCTCCCAAATACCACTGTCACCCTCAAGGGAATACGGATTCTTCCACGTATGTCGGCAAATAGCACTCCTAAAAGCAGATGTTAACTGGTGCCACATGGATAAGAAAAAAGTAAGCAAATGACATTTTCTTACCATGTAAATCACCAGGCGAATCCAGCTAAAATGTTGTTCTATGACTGCGGCAAGGCTGTGCCAAACTAGTCTAATAATGGTCTGGGCTGCGGCAAGGCTGTGCCAAACTAGTCTAATAATAGTCTGGGATGCGGCAAGGTTGTGCCAAACTAGTCAAATAATGGTCTGGGCTGTGGCAAGGCTGTGCCAAACTAGTCTAATAATGGTCTGGGCTGTGGCAAGGCTGTGCCAAACTAGTCTAATAATCGTCTGGGCTACGGCAGCCGGACCATCAGATTTAATTCTTGTAACTGTGAAGCTACAAGCTTGAAAAGAATGACAGTGCTTGCCACCCAAATGCATCTAGTATGTCTCTGATCGCCACATTTCAACTGAATGCAAAGCTTGCAGTGATAGCAGATTTCATGAGCTCAGATTTTCATGTACTTGATCTCTTGAAATCTCAGAAATATGCCCACTTTAGCCACAATATCAGGGTTTGAGTGGTTATATCCTCTTTGAATTGAGCCTGTTAAAACCCAAAGAAATTCCACGTGAAAAACAGGATAAGCAGTTTGGGATATTTCATTCATCACTGGCTAATACATTAACTGTAATTTAGTATGTTCCTGATACTTTTGTCCTGTTTAGCCAGAATACACATCATTAAAAATATTTTTATTTGGGGGGACTGGTATTCATTTTCCTGCTTTTAAAACATTTACATCTTCAGTGATACTTAAAATGATGAAAGATGGGGGAAATCTCACTAACTTTAAAAACTGAAAGTTGTTAATTGTACTGTTCAATTTGTTACTTTGAAATATGCGTATTTTGGAAAATCCTTAATGATAGACCAAACATATTTTTGGTACGTGATTTTTAGTCATGGATGTCATCAAAACAGAATGTTAACTCTCTGAATATATCTCTTTTCGTTTTAATGTAGTGTAAATTACAACGTTTTATAATAAAAAGGGATCGGTGTATATATATATATATATATATATATATATATATATATATATATATATATATATATATATATATATATATATATATATATATATATATATATATATATATATGAACGAATGTGTTACCTTTGTTCGATTTGGTAAGATTTGGCTGGAAATTACTCAAATTTGCCACATATCCTTTGCTAGCGTTAGATAATTTGCTGCACTCTCGCTTGTTTTCCTGACTAGTCACGGTTTTCTATGCCTGACTTGTCGCGGTTTTCTATTTTGCCTAGTCACGGTTTTCTATGCCTGACCAGTCACGGGTTTCTATTCCAGACTAGTCAGGGTCTTCTATGTGTTGTACGGCAAGTGGTTTCAGAATAGTCCTAGAGCACGAAAACAAAGAAAAGAGTAAATATTAAAATAAACAATTTGGAGAAAAATGTGACGTTTAATGCACGTCATTCGGTTGGTGTTTGTCGTGAAACAGAGTTTCTCCATCTAATTTAAGTGCATCATGTTCAAATGTCAAGCTTATTTAGACGATTTAAGAAATGACATGTTACGTCATGTACTGTAAACCAAAGGCAGTTCCACAGTTTGATAGAAGTCATTCGAATAGATGAATCCTATGACGTAAACTGCCCCAAATCGCATGTACTTTATGAACCAGATCATTGACCCAAATTCAAATTGGGATATTCAAAGTCAATCCACACCACAGAAACTCGGTGTTTCTGGCAACTACAGGTGTAACTGATGACGTCATCAACTCTAAAGCTCATTTTTAAACAGGTGACTTGTGAGCGTTACCCCTCATTACACAACAAGCTGCTTAAATAATGCGAATGGCGTCTGAGATGTTATTAGGATAAAGTTTGATTGCATTAATACATCTTTGTTTCTGAGGTTGTTTAAAACAATGATTACACCGTACCTAGAGTATGCAAATGCGCTATAGAGTCCATGGCTAAAAACGGACATAACGATGGCTGATAATGACTGGAAAACAGTAACACAAATGATTCCGAGATTAAAGTAACTTAGTTATAATGAAAGATTTATATACTTTAGATTATAGTCTTTAAATAAATCAGACAAAAAAGGAAGAGATATGATTTTATTTTTCAGATAATGAGACATCTTGAAGACAGGGGAGTTCTTTAAAACTACAAAAACAAAATGGCACTGTTTAATGCACTGTTAAAGACAACAAAACATATTTGTTTCAGACATAACTGTAGATACTGTGAACTCGCTTTCTTTGCGGGGAATTGATGCAAAGATATTAAACTTACAGAAAGCTCCACGATGTTCGTACCAAAAACCTAATATTTGGGAGTGAAGTTATAGCAAATCTAACATTTCTTATATTCTGACCCATAGTCGAATTTCTGTGATCATAATGTTTTGTTATTACAGGCCAGGTACATTGATTTGCCCATGAAATTGTGACCACACTGTTGACAAATCTGAAAATGCTTTAAATTCATGGTCTCAGACTCATACATATTTTGTCGGACTTGTTCATTTTCAAGGACGGTTTTGTGCCTCCAAGATAAGTTGTCTGCACCTCATTCCAATATATACGGCTCAAAGTATCAGCAATACGTCATGTCCGGTTAAACTAAGCCACGTTTCAATTGTGACTTCAACTCACAGAAAAGGAAGCTTCAGTGCATTCTGAGATTAAAATTTCCAGATTGTCCTTCTGTGTTCCAAGCTGAAGTTCAAAATAATTGCCTGCCGCATGAATCAATGACAAAAGGATTCAATCTCTGAAAGGGGAGAAAAAACCCAAACAATTGAAGCATATCTCATTTATTGTAGGTCAGTTTATTAGCTCCAAAAGAAATATAACTTGGAGAACAAGAAAAGGGGTCTCACAAAAAAAACAAAAAAAAAACTAAACTTGTATTTTAGTGGTGAAAACGTAGAGGTAGCAACTTCAAGAAATGTTTCCATTGTGCAGCCTTTGATTACTAAACGACAACGAAAAATTCATATCCTGAATGTAGCCAGGGGTGTGGTCGGGGATGGGGCGATTAGGTTGGATGGAGATTTCGGCGAAAGGTGCACGTCCCATTAACGAACAATACAAGTACATTTACTATTCTGTACGACTTTCTTGATAAATTCGGGGTTCTCATGCCAAACTGCTGTTCGAGGACGCTAGATAGCCCTCTTTATTAGATTTGGCTTTTATCATCTGGGTGTTTTTAAGCTGTGTTTGTTCTTTAAGTAGAAGAGTACCTCCTTGTTCAGCTGTCTTTTTCATACTTACACAAAGGATGTAATATGATAATTGACTACTCAAAATTCTTCTAAGTTATGGAACTAGAGATTAAAAATATTGATAGGATTATTTATTCCAACTATTCTATGCTTGTTCGTGCGTTTAGATACTTGCTGACGGGTTTGTCCAACATATTTCTTTTTTGCAAGTTATGAAACAAAATACATAAGTTGTTGCAAAATTAGTATCATGCCAGATCTTAAAACCCCAGTGCCACCGTGTTTCAGAAATTTCACCACTCTTCCAGTCTCACTAAAGTTCGGAGAGAAGGAATTGATTTGCTGGGGTATTTTATAAATAAAAATTATATCTGACATTAACCGTACTTTGAAATAATCAAGATGTTGGGTTTAAGTGACATTCAGATATTCAGTTTGGAATTAAGAGGTGTCACCTCTTAATTCAGACGCCGAAGTCCGTTCTTTTTCGGAAGTGCTCCAAAAGTAATGATGTCATACATTCGATAAATTCAGTTAGTAACTAGTCTAATAACAACAGCATTCACACGCTGAGGAAACGAAGAGATGTAGACCCGCTGTTTTTACGCGGATCTCTGCATAAAAAGTGTACATTGGATAAAAACAAAGCTCGGGTGAATATTGGGGGTCAGCTGGGACACTGGAATATTTTAAAGGGCGAACTTGATCTGAAGACAACCCCAGCTGTAAAGGATTTCCTTCCTAATTTCTTAAGCATACGACACAGACTTGAAAAAAATAATGTACGCCAGTTATGCCTTTAAAGAAAAATTACGGCGTTCCTTTACTTTTTTGTGCGTTCCCTTACCTTTTGAGTTCATCATTGTCCCCTTCCGCATCTGAGTGACATGTTCCCTTACATCTTTATTGCGTTCTTTCACTTCTTTATTTACCACTACACCACTGTTATTTACAATGATGACGTCATCAAATCTTGTGTTCCATTTTGGACTGAAATCGTTTGACCCACGGATGTTGCTGATCAACATTTGATTAATTCGTACGCATTTGCGAAATGGCCGGGTCCCTCGGAGAAATTTCATGGCTCGTAATGTGATTAAATATCGATGTTATCTAGTTTTAATGGTTCCCAACTATGTTTAGGACCAATATCTTTCAAGATTCTGTATTATTCAGGTGATTTGGCATATCCGACCTTTTTGCACGTAACAGCGGCATTGGGTCTTTACATGTTTCTTTAATATTACTGCCACTAGAATTTATGTTTTCATTAATGGCAGGACAGTGCGAATGTCTGGGTATATTATACTTTGTTGACGAACCATGCGTTTTAATCAATTAACAACCTTATTTCGTTAAGTATTGAAATATGCTTAAATTGTGAAATCTGATGTAAGTCCCAACATGCCAACTATCGATTAATATTCTTCATACTTAATGGACATACTTATATTAAACAAATAATAATGTTTAGTGGACATTTCATTTCTGTAAGAGCACAAGAAGTACAAACAATACTAATGGGATAAACGACGATTCCATCTACGGTCTTCTGAGTACAAGTAGCAACTGCCTTTATTCTGGCAAACTCAGCTGACACAAAGTATGTTCAAAACTGTACCAGTAGGTGATTATCTTTTTTCATCCGTAAAGTTGATGGACAGTTATTTAGACTTGTAGAATTCCTTTAATCAGATTGTTTTGAGATTTCAGTCATGCTGAATTAGCTTGTGATTTCTGTGCAACAGTTTACATGTCATAAAAGCGTCAATGAACACATTTTCTCTTTGTATCTCCCCAACCTAACATTACATTTATTTTATTTATTACAAGATAATTTGGTTATTTAGAAAACTGTTGTAATTATAATTCGATGAGACTGTATTTGATAGTGTATATTTCTGATTTCTGATTTCTTTTACTCTATTTAATTTTGAATGATGATCGGCAGATCAGTTTAATATATAGAAATATGGACATTGTAATAAGTACAAATTTCGGTAAGTAGTAGTTCGTATGATCGTATTATTAGGATGTTTGTTGTTTTGCGGTATGCTTTAATTTCGACAAAAAGTTCTTTTCTTAAAATTACTGGCATCGATTTGAGTGTTTTTTTTTCTTCTGTTTTTTTTCGAGTTGTTTTCGTCTTTGTTGCCTTTTGTTAGCTGGTTATTTTCTTTAAGATGATGAAATGTAACATGTTATAAATGCACACGCCAGTTTTTATCATGCACAACTCTGTCAGATAAACAAAAGAAAAATAAGAAGAACAAAAGGATTTTTTTTTCTATCAGTCCATTTATATTTTTTAACTGCTAAATATTTTGGCTGTTCCTCTTTGTTGTAGTTATGTATGAAGATTTAAATTAGTATGTAAAACATTGGCTGTCTAACATGCTTCTTCATATGTAAATCAAAACAGCTATGTTACCACTTTGGCAACTTTGGAAGTACACACAGAAGTAAACAGGATCAGTGGTGGTACAAGGGATAGGGAAATGAGCCCTGGCGCTAGGTGAAGGGGGGGGGGGGCATTGTAAGGTTGCTAGGGTTTTTTTTGGGGGGGGTGTCTTTTGTATTTTTTTTTTTGTTTTTTGCAGCTGACATTTTCATAGTATTTCACATTCAACTTAGTGTAACTGGCAACGGGGGCAATTCTTCACAAAACTTATATTTACGAAGTGAAGTGGGGGTGGGGGTGGAATTAATATAAAAACTGAAAACTGTTTTCTGTAACAAAGTAAGGGCGCCTCTAAAGAACATTGCCAACGTGCGCCTAGAACCCTCGCGCCGCCACTGACGGGAATGGACCAGTTATAGTCACGGAAATGGACCAGTTATAGTCACAAGCCGACGAAAGGCCAAATGCAATTTCCAGTAACAAAATAAGTGGTTATGTGTAATATTATGCCTTTAAAGTTTTGACTAAATTCTATACAATAATTATGATACTCAATAGCATTTAGATGATATTACGTCTGAAGTGAGATTTAGGTGTCATAGGTAAAAAAAAAAACCTGGCACTCAAATCGTTCTCCGTTTTCATTCAGTTTCTTAAATTTTGTTTTGAAATTTTAATTTTACATCATTTTCTTTATGTTACATCTTACTGTCTTTTTTTGTCAGATGTGGATTCAGAAAACCGACAAAAACTTTCAATAACTCTTTCGTTATAAAATTCGGCACATAGAAATCTTTTAGTTTCGAATATTTTTTTCTGTAGACATTCCATAAAACTAATAAAAGTTTCATATTATCTAGAGATATTAAATAATTAAAGTGAATACAAAGTAATATTACTGACATTTTGTCTGTCCTTGACACTGGCTGAATGTTCATTGTAAAATTAATCGTTTCCGACGAAATAGTAATACTGATATTCAAAAATCCAAATTTCAGGAAGAAAATTTGAGAAGTTCAATGAACATGGGATCTTGACACTATCTTGACTATAGCAGAGCAAGGCAAATAAAAAAGACTAATTATAAAAATTATTATTTTTGATCAAAATAAATCATTTTCTAATATAATTTTTATTTTGGAAAAAGCTATAAACAATAAACAAAGATCGAAAATAAAAAAGGATGCATTTTTATATTTTATACATTATTTTCAAACTGCAATATTTTTTAATATAATACTTTCATATTTACATGAAGAAATGTCTCGTGTGTCAGTTAAAGTAAACAAAATTTCTTGATATGGCACATGCTACCAGCAAAACTACGTAAAAAAAAAAAAGAAAAGAAAAAGAAAACACAACAAAATGGGAGCATATTTGTGCCATCAACTAACTTAGACATGAAAGAAAGAACGACTGCAATATTATCATTAGTTTAATCAAGTACAGCTGACTCTGACACAACATCTATGGTATGAAGAAAGGGACCAATTTACGGAGCTTTTTGAAGCAAAAGTCTTAATTGCATCCATGTTATTTTGTGTGTTTGTACGTGTCTGAATTTATAATCATTTTGCTAATATGTGTAGTTACATAAACGAATTAACAGATGCATACACGAACAAAAAAAGAGAGAAAGTGAAAGACAGCTGGACGGACAAACGGATAATCACAGATCACTTACGTATGCTTGTAAAGTATACTGCTACAACAATTCCGGCAATTAATGCACATTTCATTAGAACAATTGCAACAATAATGACTATCATGCTGTTGTTGAGAGAGGAACTCTGTTTCCTGTACGGCCAGTCCAGATCGTTGAGTGATAAGCGATAACTAAGCCTTCCCATGGTGGGATATAGAATGCCAAGGTCCGGATTATTTTAGTATCCCGCCTTGTACAGCTGATAGTTGTACGGAACCTGTTTTAAAAAAATCCCCCAAAAGATAAATTGAAATTCGAACGTTATTTACTGAAATCTGACTGAACAATAAGTTTTCACATCTTATACAAAGTTCATGATAGTAAGTGTCCAATAGTCACGTGATACCAACAAAGATCTCTTTCCAATATTGCTGAAAAAATATATTTGCAAATATTAAATGAAAGTCGCTTAATGTTTGTATAAAAAGGCGACAGGATACATAATTTTCAACATACTTCTTCTGAGAAAAAACTACTACAACTCTGTTGCTGTGGTTGACATGTATACTCTGTGTTAGTAATCTGGTATGTTTCTTGTTGCAGCGACCAGCAACAGGTTTCTGGTCGTTTATCTCGGATCTTGGATCTCTGATGTCATGGACACGTGCCTGTATTGGCTCTCTGATGGCATGGACATATAGGCCGCGATATTTGGGACGTCATTAACTAGCACTGCAAAATGAAAATACTGGCCTAGGCCAACTTTCATCTACGATGTAGTTTCCTCTCCCATGTCAATAAATTAAAGATATAGCAACGTTTATCTCCCCTATCAACGAATTAAAGATATAGCAATGTTTATCTCCCCTGTCATCGAATTGAAGATATAGTAATGTTTATCTCCCCTGTCAACAAATTAAAGATATAGCAATGTTTTACTCGCAATTTCTGAGAAGATAATCATCTTCCTATCGATTCTATGCCGGTAGGGATCGATTTAAAGTCCTTTAAGCTTGCTCGTCCCTGTAGTAAGCGGCTACCTTTTCCAAAAACGCCAGGTTTGACAAAATTTCAACTTTTCGATAGACAATGCGGTCTCATCTCACACGACAACATAAAAATCAAATTATCGTAAATGGGTGGGAAAGATCGGAAGGAAGTCTGTCAGATGCAAAGAATGTTCATACACTTGATAAAAGCCGAAATAATGAACTATTGTGATTGAGATAGATAGACAAGCATACAGACAGACAGACAGACAGACAGACAGATAGATAGATAGATAGATAGATAGATAGATAGATAGATAGATAGATAGATAGATAGGTAGACATGCAGATTACAACCAGGTTAATTACCCAAGTTCAGCATGACAAAAGAAACTTGATTCTACAATTCGATAAGTACTAAGGAAATAAAGACATTATAATATTTTCAATACAATCATCTTTTGAAAAAAAAACAAACGACAAACAATGAAACTGTATTGTCTGTTCAGTTGTGACAATAAACATCTTATCAATTAGATCCTCGTCTCTTTTTCTTTCCAGTCCAAATTATCCCAATGAACCCGGAAAATTAGCGATTCAACAATTATCACTCACAACTGAATGTTGGAACATTTATTTCAAATTTAAATCTATTTGAAGTACACTGACAGTGATACTTCCGTGTACATGCTGCAATTGTGTGTAGCTCTTGCAGAAACGAAACTGCATTTGAGGTTGTGAAAATAAAGCATGTCATCACTGAGGTATGTCACATCTTTTAGTTTTAGCTTGCATTTGTCCCCCTTTATGTCTCTTTGTAGCTGTTCTGTGACACTAAGAAAATATGCAAAGAAGGTGTGTGCACGACTTTGCCTGAGTGCGTGCGTGCGTGTGTGTGCGTGTGTGTGTGTGTGGCGGTATCACACCGACTGTGTGTGTCTGTGCAGCAGTAACACTGCAACTATCGAGAAATACTTTACAACTAGTGATGATATTGTATTTCAAAACACAAACTAAATTATGTGTATGCTCTTACTGCAATGGAAGGGGGAGGTGAAGTTGTTTTTCTTCAGGCACGATACCATTTTTAAGGCTCTTGAGAAATGTAGGACACAATTTTTGTGTAAAACTAAAGGTAGCATACAATTTAGCGTCTTACGATATGGAATAACATTAAATGCTATAGGGAAAAAAGTAGTTACATTTCTGTCTAATATCTACCCCATCCACCCCAGACCACATCCAGTAAAACAATATGAACGAGAATGGTGTACAAACACGTTTTAACCTAAAACATTCTCAATATATATTGACTTAACGAATGTACATGGAAAGTTATATTGACGTTAAAGGTATGAAAATTCGAAGGAAAATCTATGGATTCTAATCGTTCTTATGTATTCGTACACCCTTACTCAGGAAGCGATCCTTATTTTTCTCTATTCCAAAAATATCACCTTGGTTATTATAACACTAAAATTAATATTTAGTCTTTGCCATTACAAATCGTTTCTCTTTTTTTCCCTATTCCTCTCTTCATTAGAGTAGATTCAGTAAAATCGGTCTCCAATCATGGCAACACGTCCCTGTATACATACGGTTGTGTAGATAAAGACAAAATTGCAAATGTCATAACATCCTACGGCACCATCTCAAAGCTTGCATTTTTAGCAAAGAACTTATAGCCATACACGACACTGAAACGTCTCAACAAAAAAATGTATCATCTTTTCGGAATCTTTTTCTTTACTAAAAACCTTACGCCACTGTAAGAGATTATCTTGAATAAGGACTCTTTTCTGTCTTCTCTCCAATGTTCTTCATAGGGTGTCTATTACAAGCATCAAGCGGTTTAATTTCATTTCTGAGATAGGTTTCCTGTTCACGTACTGCTTACTGGGGAAAATGCATTTTAAGAAAATATCAAGAAAGGTGTGCAATTATTTTTATCTTTTCCATGTATTTCTCATTGATACTGGCCATCCACAAACTACTCACTGAATTTAACATCACAACATATACTTTATTTATTTTTGTTGCGGGGGGTGGGGGGTGGGGTGTGATCTAAAGCTTCATAAAATCAGATTTTAATTAGTTTGGATGGGCCCTAACACCCCATGAATAAATTTTACTTACAAGTCAACACGAAACGGATTAAAGTTCTGTTGAAAAAAAGAATATGAAATCAAAGCTGTGACTATTTAATATTTTTGGCTGATATTATTGTTAATGAATCCTTTTTAGGGGATATTGACCTCTGTTGTTCACCGACAATACTGGTGTTTGTTCCTTTGTTCATGGAAATGAAATATGGTCTTTATACAATATTTCCTTAGTTTCCTGATAATGCACACACACACACACACACACACACACACACACACACACACACACTTCACGAGAAACTTTCATTTGATATTATGTCTCCTATATTCAAAGCACAAAACAAATATGGGGCAGACTCTCCTGTATTCAAAGTACAAAACAAACATGGGCAGGCCTCTCCAGTATTCAAAGTTCAACACAAAGAAAATAAAAATCTGCTAAACTGTCAAAGTAGCTGGTGTCAAGCCGGTGGGCTGAATAGGACTCGGGTCCATTCCTACCCTCCATCCCCCACCCCTTTCAGTTGGAAGAATACTCCCAAATATTTACTACCCGTAATCTGTAAATATACCATTATTTGCTAACCAATTTAAAAAATTTGCGGTCCCACAAATTAATTCACATTTTATACCACGGTATTCTCCGAAATGTTCACAATATTTTTTTTAACTATTATTGACCATGTTTGAGAAATCCAGTTATTAGTTAACCTTTGTTGTCTCTTATGTTCCTTGACAATGATGGAAGTTGGAGATATTTAAAGTATTAGTAAGGTTAGAAGAATATTTAAAAAAGAAAGAAAAAACTCAGTTGTCAGACTCGAACCAGTTTCTTCGGTGTGACTCATGGACTTTACCACTTGAACTGTCGTGTAAATATGTATAGGTCATATATATATATATATATATATATATATATATATATATATATATATATATATATATATATATATATATATATATATATATATATATATATATATATATATATATATATATATATATATATATATATATATATATATATAACGGTCTAGCTTGAAGTTGACGTGTCTATACTATTTACTAATCATAGAAATTTTTCCTTGGATTTTTTAAAATAAAAACAATATAGAAATGAAGTAACCAGATTTCTTTTGCAACAGTACATCGTATAACCCATTTAAAGACGATTCGTATCTTGTTTAGTCGCGGTAATATAATACATGCATGCATTACTTTTTTTTAATCCTGTTTATCTTGTTACAATTGCAAGAAAGAGCGACTGAAAATATGCTCTTCAGTGCAACTTGGCTCTGACCTTACTATTTAGATAATATCTAGCTGTGTTTCAGAATTAATGTGCGTGTGTATGTGCAAACAAATGCAGTACAAATAAAGTCTACTGTCCATATAGTTTTCTTTGTCCCGCTAGCGAAACTCCTAAAAATTGAGTCATGCGCACAAGGCAAGTTAAGATTTAAAATGAATACAGAAAGAAATAAATAAGATATTTTAATTGCTTTGTTTTGTTGTTTCTTGCTAACATTTCTGAGGGAAATGCTGGTAGCAATATAATGAGATACAGAAGAAATGGCAGTTCTTTTTTTTTCGCGCACTGGAAACTGATGCGGACTAAGCAACAAAATGCCATTGTTACGTGAACTGTGAAACACATAATTAAAATTAACAACGTACCAGCGCAACTTTGCACCATGATATTGTTATGTATATTTAATTTAATTATTTGTTTCTTTGTTTTAATTTTTTTATTCCATTACATGCTATTATAAGGTAACTTTGTTTACTGGATTTGACAGTTTCCAGAAATTCAGTTCAGTTCTGTTTGATTTAACTGTTATAATATTAGAAACACTGTATCTAGTTTCTGATCTTGATTCAGAACCAGTGACAGTTCTGGTAAACAACATTTTTTTATTTTTTTTAAAATTCTTTCCCAGAGTAATAACCATTGATTTCAGATAAGGCCGTACTGTTAGGCATGTTAGGCATGTAAAAAGCTTCTATTTTGTTCTGGAACGATGACCATGTGACCCTCATCCGAGCACCTGTTTTTCCTCTTTATCTTTCTGAA
Source organism: Megalonaias nervosa (assembly GCA_016617855.1). Taxonomy (NCBI): domain Eukaryota; kingdom Metazoa; phylum Mollusca; class Bivalvia; order Unionida; family Unionidae; genus Megalonaias; species Megalonaias nervosa. The sequence continues at coordinate 40,671 of JAECUM010007260.1, read as the reverse complement.
GTTCAAGCTTTCTCACTCTAACTCCATCTTGTATTTTAATTTTAATTCCTTTAATTTTATATCAGAGTCTGATACAGACTTGCTGATCGAAACCATAGCACTTTTATCTAAAACATTCCTTTCCACCAAATACTGGACCAAAATGTTTTTTTTTTTTTTTAAATTTATTTCTTGCTTCATTAAAGAAGCTTTTGCCTCAAAAAGATCATATTTTCTGGCAAGCTGAAGCAGTTCATCTTTTTTAATAAGTCTAACTGTTCCTGAGTAGGATTTAAAAGAAAGATCTCCACTTTTGATGACATTGTAAAAAAGCCTGCTGATTTCACTAGAGATTTCTAAAATGAAAATAATACTTGGGATTTAAAAAATTCTGAAACTAGGGAAATTTAAATTTCAAAAACCAATTTCTGAAATATTTTAGCCAAAATTCATATATCCCGGACGAGCCCCCAATTTTCTTGTTACGTTTTGTAAGAGTTTGAAAGCGTAATAATATTTTGAATCGATGTTTATTCATAAGAAATTGTTTGCTGAAATTTCTTCGCTTTTATATCAAATCACGAGTATGAACGTGATAAAAGCAGCATTTATTCTGCAATTTCCAACACAAGCCCATGTTCAAAGTTGGGGGCGGGGTTTCTTGCAGGAAACTGACTTATTTTAGACGATATAAATGTAGAAGATTTCTATTTGCACCTTAAATAACACATTGAGAAAAGAATTATTAAATTTATTATAATCTCATACAACGGGGGACAAGACCAGATCTTTTTTAAATATAGTTCTCTGACAGTCATATAATAAACTCAATTTTACGGAAACATATGGGCCCTGGGTGGCCGGGTGGTCTAATGCGCTCGACTCCAGTGATCGCCGCCATATCACCTGTTAGTATATGAGAAAGTTTGCCTGTAGTTTCCCGTGGGTTGGTGGTTGTTACATAGATTTCCCAGAGTTCTTCCTCCACCATAATCGCCATGTATCGTGTGCTGAAAATGTTGTTAAACCCATCATAACAACAGCAAAGGAAACATGATTTGCTCATAAAATCTGAAAAACGTATTATGGACTTTTGGCTGCCTAGTTACATGGGAATCAAAGGCAACAGAAGGACAGATAACACAACCACAGCTACCGTGCAATCACTCGTTTTGGAATGGAACAATGAATATTGATTGCATGGACACAAAAAGGCTTGTTTTATATACTTAGTAAAATGTGTGAAATGAAAACTCAAAACGAAGATTCGGAATATGAAATCTATCTTCGGGAATTAGCATCCCTCACATAGAACCAATAGCAGAAATGAGGTGGTACTGTGATGCAAGGATACTTCCGGAAATGTCTGTATCTAACAGAATGCATACTTCGCCAGTGTCCACTGATAGTAAAGCACATGTTATTCCAGTGCATCGTATTCAACCACGTAAAATATTTCTATTTTTAAAATAAAATGAGAACTCAGTTAATAAGCTTTGTGATAATGTACCTGTAACTCTATAGTATATAATGGGATATCTCCATAATACATAATGTGCTCAGTCATGTACATGCATTAAAATAAGGCGTAACTAAACAACATGTTTTCAGTAGTCCATTGATATCCTATACCTACAATGAACCAATCCTATTTTTTTTTAAATAAAATTCAAACTTGGAGGAAGTGTGAAGCGTTTCAAATAAATCCCAAACAACAAATAATTTTTACTGAAAAAGGCAATCTTCATACATATTGGAATAATTTTCAAATTATTCACTGTCTGAGATCTTTTCTTTTGGTGGTGACGATGAACAGTCTTACATCGGATCAATGTTGAACAATCCCATGATGAGCGAGATTCCCGCAGTAATGCTGATGAGAGAGAGAGAGAGAGACAGAGAGACAGACAGACAGACAGACAGAGAGACAGACAGAGAAACAGAAAGAGATATATATTTTAGATGTTTAAAGTAGCTTTAACAATTTTGCAGTTATATCGCTATGATGTCTGCAGTGTGGCAGCTTATAATGATATCTATCACTGGGGTATCATGCTACAGACATGTAGAATGATTTCCCACCCAGTCACATTATCCTGACACCAGGCCGACCAGTCCTAACACTAACCTCTTAATGCTGAGCGCTAAGCTAGGCAGCTGCTAGTACCATTTTTATAAGTCTTTGGTATGACTCGGCCGGGGTTTGAACCCGCGACCTTCCTCATCCGAGGCGGATGCTCTAATCACTTACACGACCGGAACGGTCTGAGAGAGAGAGAGAGAGAGAGAGAGAGAGAGAGAGAGAGAGAGAGAGAGAGAGAATATATATATATATATATATATATATATATGTGTGTGTGTGTGTGTGTGTGTGTGTGTGTGTGTGTGTGTGGCGTTGGTGTTTAATGTTCATATCAGCACCTGAAAGATTTTATCGTGCTAAGGTAATTGAAGCAATGTGTATGGGCAGAGACATTTTTCAGCTATCGACAGGGTCTAGTTTGGGAAATAATCGGTCAGAGAGGTGTGATTTCATTTCACAAGTGGCTATGACTTGAAAACAATCAAGTAAAAAAGGTTCAGTGTTTTATTTCAATAACAAAATGTTCTATACGGAAAACAGTTTGTCTTTTTTCGGATACTGGCAGGTGCACTGTTGTTTCCTATTATTCCAATAAAGAAATAGAGAGAGGACAGAAAAGAGTCCTTATTCAAGATAATCTTTTACAGTAGCATAAGGTTTTCAGTAGGGAAAGAGATTCCGAAAAGATGATACTTTTTTGTTGAGACGTTTCAGTGTAGTGTATGGCTATACGTTCTTTGCTAAAAATGCAAGCTTTGAGATGGTGCCGTAGGATGTTATGACATTTGCAATTTTGTCGTCATCTACACAACCATATGTATACAGGGACGTGTTGCCATGATAGGAAACCGATTTTACTGAATCTACTCTAATGACGAGAGGATTGGGAAAAGACGATTTGTAATGGCAAAGACTAAATATTAATTTTAGTATTATAATTCATACCTTTAACGTCAATATAACTTTCCATGTACATTGGTTATGTCAATATATATTGAGAATGTTTTAGGTTAAAACGTGTTTGTACGCCATTCTCGTTCATATCGTTTTACTGGATGTGGTCTGGGGTGGATGGGTTAGGTATTAGACAGAAATGTAACTACTTTTTTCCATGTAGCAATTACTGTTATTCCATATCGTAAGACGCAAAATTGTATCCTACCTTTAGTTTTAGACAAAAAGTGTGCCCTACATTTCTTTAGAACCTTAAAAATGGTATCGTATCTGAAGAAAAACAACTTCACCTCCCCCTTCCATTGAAGAAAGTGCATACAAATAATTTAGTTTGTGTTTTGAAATACAATATCATCACTAGTTGTAAAGTATTTCTCGATAGTTGCAGTGTTACTGCTCACAGACACACACAGTCGGAGTGATACCGCCACACACACACACACACACACACGCACGCACGCACTCATGCAAAGTGGTGCACACACCTTCTTTACATATTTTCTTAGCGTCACAGAACAGATACAAAGAGGCATAAAGGGGGACAAATGTAAGCTAAAGATATAAGATGTGACATACCTCAGTGATGAGGTACATTATACATGGCACACAATTTCGTCGAAATTCTTTCTGTATTCTCTCTCTCTCTCTCTCTCTCTCTCTCTCTCTCTCTCTCTCTCTTAAGGGACAAAATATAGGGAAATCTGTGGGGTGAGAGGGAACAAAGGATTTGGGCCAGATAAAACCCTTGAAACTTAACACAAAGAAATCTACAAGAAGCTGGGATGATCGTAGCAAAATACGGGCAAAATCCGTGAAAAAAAAACAGAAAGAAAACGAGCCGACGGATTTTCGCCTGCGTCATGTGACGATATCTCTGGAATGATAGTAAAATTTACAGCAATACGGACCAACGGAAAGAGGGAAAGATGGAAATGGGGGAATAGAACACATTTTATGGTCATAACAATGTTAATTATAACATAATAATGACTTAACATCAACTGTAAATACATTATAATGTTTCAATTAACTTTGTTCGTCATTTCGCTTAGTTTGTATTTCCCTCTCGTTTTAGTATACTCGTAGGCAAGTGAATGGCTGCGGATTATTGTTGAAACGCTGTCCATGTTGTGTTTGTAGTGCCCTACTTTCTTCATTCAAACTATCTTTCATTTTTAAATCATGCATGTGTTATATTGATTTAATCAATGTGAATAAAACTAGAAGTTCAAAATCAGAAAAGAAGCAACTTATCAATTTGCAAAAAGGTGGGAAAAGACCAGTGTTGTCATCATTCCAAATCAAAATACTCGTACACGCAGATCGAAATGGTCATATATAATTCATTCAATTTTATCATCAACACTTAATTTGAATTTTTATTCGGGTGCCCCTGGCCTGTTGTTAGTGCTCTAAGTTTTATTGGTGTGGTTACTCTCAGATTGACATCATTTGAGTAACCCCCTTGTGACAAAAGTTAAAGTATTATTTTATGTGTTCATGTTTTTTTTCCATATGTGTGTGTTTCTTGTATTAATTGTATTAAATTTCGTTTTTATTCAATTTGGAGTTAGGGTTTGTACACCATTCAAATTTTTTATTTCTTCTAATATATCAAATTTCTGGAGTTGTTATTTAATTCATAATCATAGTTTACTATAAGTCTAAAGTTTAATAAATTAATTCATATATAATTTCTATTAAGTATAGTTTTATAGTTTTAATAAATACGTATATATTATAATGTTTCTGCTTTGCGCATAGGTTGTTTGAGATCTTAATTAGGCACGAGCAGCATTCACATCACGCTTTCGCGATCACGTGAACACTAGCTCGGGTGCCACGAGTTTCTTGTCTAATACATGAATGACAATTTTGATAGTAAATATAATATTAAGTGGCTATAGTTAAGTTACTAATAATTAAATAATTGAATAATTTATTAAAGTAATACATAAATAATTGTTTAGTTTAGTCAATTTAATCGTAATCAGTAAATTTTGAAAATTTAGCTATAATATTTATTGGTAAAGTTAAATTAACAATATTAAACTGTTTAATAAGTGTTCTTCGCATTCGTTTAAGTTGTTTAAACATTTCTTACGTAATATGAATCATAAGTCCGTTTTCCATTGCGTTAAGTCATCTTTTAATCCATACAGTATGACGAGTGTCCTTTCTCCCTGGTCACGGGAAGGAGTCTCAATATCGCAATTTTGTCGATCTGTCCTTTCTCCCTGCTCAACAGGAAGGAGTCTCATCATCGCATATTGTATTCCATTTATTTTGTATTTCATTAATTTTTTTTAATATTCTTGCTCCATGGCCTTAATTCAAAGTCCGTTTCGTTTCCGTTCGTTTGATTCTATAATTCTTCCTGTGTTTATCTGACATTTTGGAACTAGGGGGCTCCTGTACTGAGTAGACTGCTTGCTGACTAGACGTTCCGTAGTGCTCTAAGCAAGTGTATAGTTCGCTTAATGGGTAATCCGGCACTGGCCAAAACACACGTAGATCTCTCTAGTAAGAGAGAAAAGGTATTTGGGCTTGATGAAACTCTTCAAAATGAACTCACACCAAGTTACCTACGAGAAACCTGGGTGACGACGTCATAACAATATGTGCACACTTTCCATGGGATTTATCTACAGTGTTCATAACAACAATGATGCAAAGTTGCAGTAATTTATTGTTTAGGAGGCATACAAATACAGTAATCTATTTAATCCTTGCATTATTTTCTTTTCTTTGTTTCTTAAACCCATAATAAGGTTTTAAAAATTAAAATGGGCAAAGGACCTCCCCCGCCTCTTTCTCTCTCACTGTTTTAGCTGTTCAGGCAGCAAATTAATAGGGCATGTTACGCCACGCGCATTGACCTCCTGATCAAAAGTAGCTCCAAATGTGCAGTGTCTTAAACCCTACGGGGAAAAAAATGTAGCATGGGAAGCTACTGACAAGCTTTCTCACATACATTCGTAACCCACGCAGACACAGGTGAGATAGCAGTGGCCCCAGTTTGGACTTGTCGACCGAAAAAATAATCATTGAGGTTTAGGATTGATTATTTATTGGGGGAGGGGCTGGGATTTTATTTGGATGCCACTCTTTCTAAAATACATAAATAAATAAATAAAATAAATAAGATTTAAGTTGAATGAGACAGTATTACTGCAAAGATCAAAATGAACGCAATTACACTATTTACCCCGATACTTAATCCCAAAGGCATACAATGAACAAGAAATAATTGGGGTCTACAGATTTTCAAGCCCAAAAAGTTCCCTACCAATTAGGATTATGTAGAGTACATGTACTTGAACAGGTGATACCTGTTTAAGCCATTAAAACTACGAAGTCACGTATAAAGCGGAATCAAGGCAAGTACACTTACAGATAGACTTATAGCTTGGCAAACAAGTATCTGAGTAATTTAAGGCGATGTTAGTATTGATAGAAATTATGTATTTAACTTAATCTAATGTTGCACAAGTTAAACAACAGAAACCTTATAACAAGATATTTCACTTATAAGCATAAAATACACTGAAATGGTGGTTAGGGTGGCGGTGTCTTTAAATTTTGTAAATCCCAATTATTTCCTGTTTATTGTGAACCTTTTGGATTAGGGTTATCGCAAATATTTTCTGCGTGTTCCTTTCGATTACAGGCATCAATGCCGTCTCGTTCGGCTTTCAATCAAATCTATTGAGTAATTCATCATAAAGAAATATATCAATTCTATTTTCAACAGTTTATTATCATGAGCATTTAATTGCTTATAAAATACATATTACAAGTATTACAAATCTTGCGTGCTTATCAAATGCCACGAGTGCAACTTTAAACATTCGCTCAACAAGGTAATTGTCAAAAGCTGACAAGGAGTGGATGGACATGTATACGCAATCTTTGTAATTAAAGCCCATTGCCGCCGTTACGTACAAAAAGTCGTATATGCCAAATCATCTGAATAATACTAAATCTTAAAAGATATTGGTCATAACATCGTTGGGTTCCGTTAAAAGCAGCTAAAAGGGACCTTTCGTCACATTATGAGTCATGTAATTTCTCCCTCGAAACGAGAAGACCGGCCATTTATCGCATGTGTACGAATTAATCCGATGCTGATTGGCGGTATCCGTGGGTCAACCGATCTCGGTCGAATGGTGGAACAGAAAGTAGTAAAGGAAAACAAGGTTTGGAGATTTGAATGACCTTTGACCCCCCACCAACCCCTCTATCAGAACATATTTGTAACGAACCTACAGCTTGACTCAAAACAGGTTAGAAACTATATTTATCAGGAGAAGACCCTCTCTCCAGTAAAGGAAAACAAGGTTTTGAAATTTGAATGACCTTAGACCTCCACCCCCCATCAGAACATATTTGTAACATACCTACAGCCTCCATCAGAACATATTTGTAACAAACCTGCAGCTTCACTCAAAACAGGTTTGTCAGAAGAAGGCCCTCTTTCCCCAGTAAAAGGGAAACGCCCTCCCACCAACCCCCTCTATCTTAACTTGAAACAGGTTAGAAAATATACTTGTCAGGAGAAGGCCCTCTCTCCCACTAAAGAGACCCCTTCTAATTGTCAGAGAAAAACACCCTTCCCCTATTTTATACATGTTCTTTGTCTAAACAGAGACTGCAGTGTTGCGATCGATAAATGTCTAAAAATAGACTGCGGTATTTAATGAATGACTGGAAGGATGATGCAATGTTGTGCAATTTCTGGAAGGATGATGCTACTGGAATTGTGATATTACAACTGCGCAATAGAAATTTCTGGAAAATCACGTGATCGAAAATTTCTGGAAATTCACGCAAGGGCTATATAAGACCGCCCAAGTGTTTTAGTTTGCAGAGATGCGCTTCGCTGAGAGGATCAAAAGTAAGTGATATTTTTCTACTTAATAGTAGTATTACATTCCAAGGCAAATAGGTCTGGCTTATTATTATATAAAGGAGTTTAGAGAAAATTTTATTTGCCGTATTTTCTGTCATAACTATTTTCATATTTGCTTACCCTTATCGGTAAAATATCTGTTAACATACTGTCAATAATGCGGAACTCGCGTATTAAATCGTCCATGTCATATTTTACACCTCGCAAATAAGATCGTATTTGATCAAGTAATTTTTGTAAGTAATACTAGCTATCTTACAAGCATTTTTTTGGTCTCAAGCTTGGGTTCGATCTTCTTACATGCCGTTGAAAGAGAAACACCGATACCAGAAATAATTAACAAAAACGGATTTAATAATGCTCCACTTGATATTATGCCAGAGCTAGTCATTAACAATGGCAAGTACGATATTACTCGAAGCATTCTATTGTAATACCTATAACATTGCTTAACACACCAGAGGTTTTTATGATAAAACTTATAATATTGCATTAGAGCGTTAACATCTTGTTTTGGAATATCTTCTGAAATATGATTGAAATCGTCAATCTGTTCTTTCATTATACAATTATTTCTTTATACAAAAACAAAAGTTCTAGTACCAGCAATCGAATCAAGAAACTCGCGGAACTTATTATTGGTAGGATCAGCTATACAAATTCTGTATTTGTCATAAACATCTGACGAAGTATCATTATATCGATTATCTGTTAGTACCTCATTTATCTTTAACCAAGTATATGAATCAAAACTATTTCCTACTTCACTCTCATACAAATCTGTTTCATTTACCAAATTACTGTAATCGCTTTCTCTTTCATCAATATACCCTAATACTAAACTCAACTGATCTAACGTGAAATGTTTGAGAACGAGATGCTGTCTGATAATTGCATATGCGACAACGAAATTTGCTAGCATTAATTTTCGTAGTGTATTTCGTTCAATTTTTAGAAAACAAACAAAACCAGATACGGTTAACATTAATTTGTAATGTGGTTTTGTGAGTATTTTCTCGATTTCATTGTAATAATTTCGTAATGACAATTGTCTAGAGCGCTGGATTGATGGGAATGGAATATCGTCTGCTTCACTTATGTCGTAATAAGAATCAGACTTTACTTCCAAATCTGTTTGTCTGACTTTATCAAAAAACTTCTCTCGCTCAATATTATCAAGATTACTAATTCCATCGTCAAAATCTTTGATTATTTTTACAGATCTGTCAACAATAATCGGATCAAATTGGGGGGGGGGGGTTACGTATCATTGGCATAATTGCGTTTGCGTACACTTTAATAATTAAATTTGCATCAACTGTCATAGTAACAATTTTAATTAAGGTTTCTTTGTCGTGGTAGTACATGCCGAGCTACTTAAAAATGTTTCGTTTTAAAAAACTGTTGTATAATTTCCTGTTTCTTTTAATTACCAGTATTCTAGATTCTGCTAGTCTGTCGAGACTATCATGGTTATCTTTTACAGATTTTTTTATATCATCTCTTTCACCGTAAGCTCGTGCTTTTATTAAGTCCGATTTTATTATCAAATCTAAATTTCCAAAATCAAGCTCGAGCAATATTTTTTTCAGCAGGATGTCAACTTGTTTTTGTTCTTCTAGACAATCATAAGGATGACAGTATCTGCTTATAATGTCAAAGTTTTCTGTTGCTTCTTTCAGTTGCGGCCTTCGCATATGCATAACAAGAACAATTTTTTTTTCTTCTTCTGATAATGGAGAATTTTTGAACTGAAACAATTTTTCTGGTATTTATTACACGTGATGATAGTGATTCGTCAAAAAAGCGTTCTCTACGGTTAAGAATATAATCATAAAATTCTTTCGCAACGGTTATAATTGGTGACTCTGACATTATTTTATAGCAATAGATTAAATTTGTTCATCGAGTGTGTATATTTGAAATGCTGTTAGTCCTGGAAACGGATGTTCAGCAGCAAAAACATGAACCCGGAAATATAAGTACTTGTTAACAGTATTTTCTGTTGGGATTGTAAAATATTGTGTTGTTGAAATGTAGGTGTCTGTTGTGCTATACAATGCTGTCCAGTCGATATCATCATTTGATCCTTCCAATTGCCAACGATAAATTCGGCCAACGCTAGGATTTAATCGACCTCGCAAATGAAATTGCCAAATAGCAACTGCAGTGGGACATTTAATTTTGATCCAAAAATTTTCAACTTCTCCGTTGGTCGTCCACTCGTGTCTATCAGAGAAAGCGTAATAAGGATAATTTTCGGGATAATATGCTGATGCGCTTGCCTCAAACCCAACTTGATTGTCAGTTGCCTTAAAAAGTGTTGGAATATATCGAACATTGTTTTTAGTTCGTTTTGTACCACTAGACAGACTTCAACATATGCTTTATTTGTCAGATCATTAGGGCTAACAGGAACATATGTCGTAGTTATTTTTTTGTCTCTCATGTTTATATTACCTGACATTGCCCCACCGGATCGTCTAAGATACAGACAAGTTCTTCTTTTAACTGACCATAGCTAATAGCATCTGAGTCGGACGTTGGCGAGGTTGTCGATAATCCAGTTATTTTTGAATTTGACATAGACAGATCTCCTGTCATTGTGTCACCGGTTTTGTTAAGTTTACCGTCGTTAACTGATTTTAGCTGTGCATAACTTACCGCTTGCGTTAAATCTGCTGGCGGATATGAAGTTTCTAAACCCAACACTCGTCGACCTGACATATTAATAATACCCGTAAGTGTCCCACCAGTTTTATCAAGCTTGTTATTATCCATATACTTTAACTGTACATAACTTACCGCTTAGGTTTGATTTAAGTTTGCTGGTGGGTATCCAGTCTCCAAGCCTACAACCTTTTTTCCAGACATATCTAAATTACCGCTTAAACTTCCGCCAGCCTTGTCTAACTTGTTGTCGTCAACTGATTTTAGTTGTGCAAAACTAACAGCTTGTGTAAGGTCAACTCTTGGTGGTGGATACGCCGTTTCTAAACCAAGCACTCGCTGGTTTGACATGGATAGGTTTCCTGTCAACGTATCACCAATTTTTTTTCAGGTAATCAGATAAATCAATATCGCCGCTTTTAGTTATAATCTCAGGCGAATCTCCTAATTTTGTTCCAAATTTTGTGTAGTAGCTCATTATTTATTATTGTCTAACAATTTTTATAATATGTCGATATTAAATTTTGATACAGACCGACATCTGAAACGTGTACACAACAACAAACTTCCGGATTGTCATTATCTTATTGTTGGCCGCACAGGATCAGGTAAAACAAATTTGCTTATGAACTTACTGTTGGGCGATAATTTTATCTATGATCGAGTTTATATTTATATCATTAATCCACAACAAGACAAATACGAACTACTTAGCGAATACAATAACAAACTTCGTGATGATCTTGAGGCTGGTGAAGATTTTCTTATTATCAAGCAACCAGAAGAACTTATTCCAGTAAGTGAAATTGACTCTGACGAGCATACGATAGTTGTTTTTGAAGATATTCCGCTAAACAATACGGAAATGAATAAAATAAGATCCTATTTTTCACTGTCGCGTAATAAAAAATGTAATTCTGTTTATTTAGCCCAAGGTTTTTATAACGTTGACAGATTTATTCGGCGAAATACTGGTTGTTTTATATTATTTCCAGGGCTGGACAACGTGGACGTCAGGAATATTGCAAGCGAGCAATGCGGCGACGTAACAAAAGATAAATTTATCGAACTGTATCACAAGGCAACGGCAGATAAGTATAAGTTTTTCTTGTTTGATAAGCTTACACGTGATCCTAAAAAATGTTTCGCTGTTGTATTAAGAATTATCTACAGTAGTTTGATATAAAATATGAATAAACGAGCAAAGTACAGAAAATACATAGAAGATTTTTAAAAATTTGCTTAATCTCAAGCAGAATTTAGGCAGCGAGTGAAAGAAGCCCGACGTGGACAGGTAGCTGCCGCAGAAGCAGCAACTACAGCTCTCAAACCAGTTACTGAGGCGTTATTTGGAAAACAACCCGAAACTAGACCGCTATCAGACGAAGAAGCTAAGCAACTACAGGAAAAAGATTTAGTCGGGCTTGTTAAAGAACAACAAGAAGCTGCTGCTGCAAAAATTATTAGAAGATCTGATGAAGAAAAGGTAAAGTTAGCTAGAAAACATGTAGAACATATTGCCGATCCTGCTACTATACAAGCTGAACTAAGACGGCTATTAAATGATCCACTTGCATTTGAACAAAGATTAGCAGAAGTAACACTAGTCGAGCCGATTGAAAGAAAAATAGAAGGTGAGATGATGCGCAGAGGAGAAGAATCTTATGGAAAAATATGGGATAGAAAAGAATTTGAACATGCTCTAAAAAAAAATAAACGATCAAATAAAAGATTCCGAGTATGATTTTTTTTTTAACAGAGAATACGGTCTTAAAAATGTAAGAATATACGATATTCAAAAACAAAATTACAACGCCAAAGAAAATATTAATAAGTTAACAGAAATTGCAGAGCAAAGTAAGAAACATCTCGACGATGTAAAACTGGAAAATGAAAACTACAGAAGAAGTATTAACAAATACCGGCACTGGATTATCGCAGATCTTTATATCAAAGCTATCCGTAATATAAAAAATAACCTAATTCTTAGTGAACGTAGTACTAGTGGTTTGCATACTGAGGCAAAAGAACTAGATCTCATACGTATGAGAGCAGATAAGGTTGTCCCAGACGACAGAAAAGATCCTATTGCTAGACAGACTGAATTAAGTCGGTTGGTTGATAATCAAACACAACTTATTGAAAGAGAATCAGATTTATTTGCAAAGAAACAAACAGAAGAAAAAACAAAGAAAGATTAGAAAAAATAAGAAAAAAAGATATCAGAAAAAATAGATTTAGCAGAATATCATATTTTTATGGAAGATTATGATATTGAAGATGTTAATAACATTGATCAATGGCTACAAAGTGAATACGATAATCTCATTGAAAAATTAAATAAAATTAAAAAAGATGGCTTAGAAGCTTTCAAAAAATTCCTGAAGCTACCACAGAAGAAGATGTTGATAGATTTTATAAAAAAGCTAGAGATGGAGCTATTGCCAATGTTTTTGAATCTGCTGCCGAAGATTTTCGAATTGAAAGACTTAGTTTAAAATGGACATTTCAAGATGTATTTGATAGTCATGATAAACTTCGTCTCGAAAAAGTCACAGGCTCCGGGGTAAAAGTATTTGCATCATTATCTGAAATGATAGGTAGATTAATGTTACTGATATCGTCAAAAGAAGCTGGTAATGTTGGTGCTGAAATTGACAATGAAATTATTGACATACTTGATCATTTGAGATCAGAAAATTTATTAACATCTGACGAGCATGACATTTTACACCGCGATTTAATTTAATTTAATCGAGGCGATCTTATATAAAATGTCAGCAACATTATTACTCGACTCATCGCAGACAACAGGTGATAGCGCAAATTTTTTGGTAAATTATATTCCACCAGTACAACTGGATCCTGAAAAACAGTACGAGATGGATTAATTTCATGCACGGCATGGCATCCTATGGCCAACGTAAAAGCTGGGGTGAATGATGATGTCACATTTATGACGCCATCTGATCAGCATTGGAACATATTTAAAATTCCACAAGAGCTTATAATGTCACCGATCTAAATAAAGCAGTGAAGGAATTTATGACAAAAAATAATGTTGCAGCTGATAAATTTGAGCTAACACCAAACTATAACACATTTAGAGCTAGAATGACGCTAAAAGATGGTATATTAATCAAGTTTACACCATCAACAAGTATCGCATCATTAATAGGATTTTCTCATTTAACTTATGCTGCTGCTACTGGTCAAATCAGGACGTATGACGGTGAACTGCCAGTAGATATTACTGACGTAAACACAATACTAATAAATTGTTCTATTGCATCTGGATCTTACTCAGTCCAGGGCAGTAAATGGCAGACTATCTATAGTTATTTCGCCGAACGTTCCACCGGGCTCACTTATGCAAATTAATCCGCGGCAAGTTATTTATTATCCGCTAAATCTTGAAAATCAGATCACACAAATAAATATGCAATTGACAGATCAATCTGGACGGCAGTTGGATTTGAAAAATGAAGTTGTTACTTATTACCTGCACCTACGTACACAATAGTTCTGCTATCGACGTAGTTGTCGGCAATAAAAGTTATACAACCCCTTGATATAATGAAAGGTTACAGAAGAAAAATAGTTGGAGGATTTTTTGGAAATATATTTACTAAAATTATTGAAAATGTCCGGGAATAGCGCGCAAAGTTGCGCCCATTGCACTTGACGCGTAAAAAGCTTCTGCAACTGGGGCTGCATCTGCCGCTGAAACTGCGGTGGGACAAAAACTGGTAAAAGGCAACACCAGAGGTGTCGCATCTACATCTGAGATAAAACAAATTATATCAGAAATCGTCCCAACAGCTGTAACAGGAAACCGGATGACGAAAATGGCAAAACAACTTTTATCATCAAAAGGAGAACAAATTATACAAAAATTAATATCTAAGGCAACGGCGCCAAATTTTATGTTACCAGAAATATAATGTTTGTTAAAAATTATCTCGATTTAGCAGAAACGTATGAGGTTGACGACACAGTAACAGAATTTGAGTATGTTGAGTATCTCGATGAAAATTCGAATGAACCAAATAAGGCCGGTGTCAGAACATTTAATAGCAGAGAAGAAGATGTATTTCTGCTGCCTCACAAAGCAATGTTAGAAGTACGTGGTCAAATTATGACAGTAGCTAATCCGCCCGTCGCCATTGGAGCAGGCGCAGAAATAGCTCTTATAAATAATGGCTGGTGTTTATTCAAAAGTGCTCGATATCAATTAGCTAACCAAACTGTCGAAGATATTTCGAGTCACCTGCAAGTTGCAAGCACAATCTTAAATACTATTTCATTTTCTGATGATTATTCCAGGTCAACTGCAACTAACATGATGTGGTTTAAGGACACTGGAGCTGGAACTGTATCTGGAGAATTTATTTCAAAAGGAGTATTAGAGCATGGAGCTGATGCCAACGCAGATGTTGTAATTGTGAGAAATTTCCTCATTGCTAATGCTGTCAATTTTGGCATAGCCGCACCAGATGCAGCCGCTAACGCAGACGCTACAAGAGTTTCACTTACTGCTGCTTGTAATAATATGAGTATAACACCACCAGGAGCAGCTGCGGACGGTGTTGCAATGTTAAATATAGTTAACGGTGCAATTAGAGTAAGAAATATACGTTACAATGAAGGTTTTGCTAGGAGAAAAGAACTTGCAGCAGGATCACGTCAAATTACAATGATGCTGCCATTAAGTACAATATTTGGATTTTGCAGGGACTATAACAAAGTATTTCGTGGAGTTAAACATACACTTATTTTAGATCGAGCAGAACAAAACGACTGCCTATTTAGGTCAGGCGGAGCCGATGTACAATTTATCATAAACAAACTTGCGCTATGGATGCCACGAATAACACCGTCAATCACTAAAATGACAGAATTAAATAGTATACTCGATAAACACACAAACAGAATTTATTTTCACCAACATAAAATATATCACACAGCTGTTCCAAATACCACCCACTACACATGGCGAGTCACAACAACGTCAAGTGAACAACTCCCTCGGCAAGTGTTTGTTGTCTTCCAACAGCAAGCGCGACGTGGTTACCAACAACAAAATAATGCAGTATTCGACCACGCTGATGTTAGACGAATATACGCTAGACTAAATTCAAAACAATATCCGGAACGAGCGATAGAATGCAATTTTGCAAATGACGCTAATAAAAATGTATCTCGGCCGTATATGTACCTGCTCGACGCAGTGCAGAAATATCAGGATGTCGGAGACGGATCTCAAATTTCTATGGAAGAATTTCGTACACTTTATCCAATATTTTATTTTGATGTTAATAAACACAACGAGAGAGCTGTCGATTCTACAGCTGATATTGAAATTTCTTGGACACTCGGTGCAGTTCCAGCGGCACAGTTGTACGTATATGCGTTAGTGATCAGCGACAGATTTATAACCATTGACTCTGTCGGAGGTAAAATGTCAGTGCAAGTTTAATCTGTCATCGTTATATAATGACAAAATATATTGTAAAAGAAATGTATTTGACTGATGGTCAAGTTAAAAAATTAGCAGCTGCTGTTGCAAAGCAGAGGCAGCTATCATTAAAAATCAACCCTAATGCCCAAGCAGGTATTTTAAAAAAATTAATGTTAACCAAAAAACAAGTAAATAAGTATAACCGCGGCAAACCTTTTGTTTTAAATTTAAGTGCCACACAAGTAACTGCAATTGCCCACTGCAGCACGGTGGAAGGTGGTGTCTTTGGCCCGGCATTATCAGTGATTGCTTAAACTTTATTACAAAACAATTTACCGGTGTTAGGTACATTAGGACTAGCAGCAGCGTCTGGAGTAGTATCTGGCGCAACGAAAAAAGCAGTTGAAGGTCGTGGAATCGTTCGCAGTGGTGGTATAAAGAAACTTTTCGTTTAATTTTATGTGGACTGATGAATGTCGATGGTAACAAAATTGGGAAAATTACTTGTAATTTTATGTGACTGATAAATATAATGCCACAACGAAAAACAGCAAAAAGAAAGACAACGAAAAAAAAAAAAAAAGACACCGCGACGTCGAAGAACAACCAAAGGAGGATTTATTCCAATAGCTCCACTTTTAGCGGGAGTAGCGGAAAGTCTACTGCCAAATCTGCTGGGAATCGGCCGAGGATTAACATTGCCAGGAACTCAGCCGTGGCTGCGTTAAGTAACTTTGATATACTTGATAAGTTATGATCGGTTCCCGGATTCCGAGGAGTTTATTCTAAAGATGAACTTGCGGTGATTCCGTCGCGAGCGACAACATCGCCGGGTTCCTGCGTGATCAATATACAAGATTTCAATGACGGATCTGGCACACATTGGGTAGCAGTCTACGGCAATAACTACTTTGACTCATTTGGACTTCCACCAAGTGACGCGATAAAAAAATATATGTCCAAGTATAAAATAATAAATTATTGGTCTAATCAAATTCAGCCTGTTGGAACTTCTGCTTGTGGATATTATTGTATAATGTTCATTAAACAGATGAATAAAAGTCCAGATTTTTTAAAGTTTATTTTACAGTTTGACAAGCAACCCCCTCACGCTAATGATGAGATTGCAATTAATTTTGTATAAACTTACAAATATAAAATGTTAACATACTGTCTCAAGTGCAAAACTAAAACAGAGAATCGTGACGAAACAACAGAAAAAAACAAAGAACAACAGGACGATGCTGAAAAGTATTTGTGCCATCTGTGATAAAAGAAAAAGTATATTTTTAAAGAAATTATCTGGAGCGGGTTGCCCAGTTATTTTAGTAGACGATTAATAAATAATGACATGCTAGTGCGATTGTGATAAAGATCTCTGTCTTGAGCAAAATAAAATTGTTACATACTGTCAACAATGCAACAACAGATATGTAATTGGAACAGGTATAGATATACATAAATTTATTGGCAAATTACCAAAACCAAAAGGAGGTTGGACATTGCCAGGCCATAAATATACTGGACCTTATAATCCGCTACACAGACAATTGGACGTAAACGAGAATCCGCTACCAGGACAAGAGCCTTACAATCACGTTGATGCAATAGCAATGCGCCATGATATCTGCTACAGGGACAACGAACAAGATAAGCACGGCTGTGATAAAGTAATGTTAGACGAACTTTGTGACATGAAACCTGTGAACATGCGACAGCGATTTGACCGAAGGCTGGTACAAGGTTTTATTGGAGCAAAATATAAACTCGGACTCGGCAGAGAATTATATGATGATCTGGCGTCTGAGCTACACAAACCTAAAAAAAAGTTTCCGCGACGTAAGGTTGTCGCAAATGCCGTTGACGATATCTGGGCAATAGATTGAGTTGATATGTCAAATCTATCTGAATTTAACAATAATAACAGATATCTTTTTAATGTTGTAGATGTGTTTAGCAAATATGCTTTTAGTGTACCAGTTCCAGATAAGACAGGAACGTCAATCCCTGATGCGTTAAAACAGGTTATCGTTAGAACAGATAGAAAACCAAATTTTTTGATAAAATATTTGAGCAGTTTTTGGAACAAAATAGCATCGAAAAATATGTCACTGGAAATGAAGTTAAAAGGGTTGTCGTCGAGTGATTTAACCGCACACTCAACGAAAAATACACAAGTATTTGACAGCTAAAAATACGAGTAAATACATTGACAATCTACAGAAAATGGTTGATGAATATAATAACACGAAACACCGAACCACCAAAATGTCACCAAACGACGCAATTAAAAATCCAATATTAGCAAATGAAAATATGTACCGCAGACATAAATTTAAAGTTGGTGATCGAGTTAGAATTTTTCTGACGAAAAAAACATTTGAGAAAGGATTTACTCCAAACTGGAGCGAAGAAGTATTTATTGTTGATAAAGTACTTTTAACAATACCAGTGACATATGCGTTAAAAGATTTGGCTGGAGAACCTATCACTGGCAGTTTTTATGAACAAGAACTTCAAAAAACAGAACAAGATATATTCGTTATTGAAGAAGTGATTAGGAAGCGCGGCAACACAAGTTTAGTCAAATGGCGCGGATATAGCGATAAGTTTAATAGTTGGGTGCCAACTCGGTCGATCTTGATTGAATAAATACTTGTTCGTATTTCATAAGTACAGATTTACATTTGACCGGTCTACATAAGGAAATGAAATGTAATTTTCTTGTATCATCGACTGGCATCAAATTGAATATTTTAACAAAAATAAAATCGTATTTTATGCTCCTTTGCTGGCCAGTTATCTTTAGATTTAAAAACGGTTTTATAAGTTGCCAAATATTTGTTGTTCGGCAACAGTAAAATTAAATGTTATTATTTTTTTAGCGATATGATGTTTAACATTATATCGTCCAGTTGTCGGTCTGCTGTATTTATTTTTTTTGGTCAACGACGGCGACTACTTCATCTTCGGATTCGTTGTTATACAAAATATCATCTTCGCTATAACCAGCAGATTTGTCAGCCCCGACAACGTCGACGACGCCAGAGATAAAATTATTGTCGTTGGTGTCTTTATTGTTAGTGATTGTATCACTTGCATATATATCAGCAAGCCGTTTCATCAGGTCCATATTATAAAATATTTTTTATCTAATTTATGATAATAAGATGGTAACAGAAACAAAATCTCCTAATGTAAAATATCATCAGAAAGTTTATATATTAAATTACAAAGAACTAGCTGAAGCAGTTCGAAAATGTTTGTCAGGATATAGTTCTTATTCTGTTGATGTTATTGTCATGCAAGGCGATTCTGATAAAATACTTCTAACAGCAGCAGAAAAAAATAAACTTAATGATAGCGCTTTAATAACGCTAATATTTGATCGCGATGATATTTTAATGTTCGCTCATAATTGTCTTACCAAAACAGAATTAAGAAATATACTTGAAAATAAATCTATCGAAAGTTGATTGTGATGTGGCTGATTTTTGTATGCCATCTGCAACAAGTTTTACTGCACGAGAATCAATTTTATGATATTTTCCAGCAGCTGTTATTGACTTAAATTTCATTTTTTCCCCAGTTTCTAAATTTGTTGAGATAATTGGTTTTGAGTCTTTAAAATTATTACCACTACCATTATCTCCTCTTCCACTATTTTCTTTTTGTGTAACTAAATCTAAATTTTCAATGCGATTATCTGTTTTAATTTTATTAATATGATCAATAACCAGATTATCTGGAATAGCGCCGTTAAAAGTTTCGTAAACAAACCTATGCGACAGATAACGAACTTGATCAGTTTTTGCTCATCGATCAGTTACCATCAAATATCCGCTATTTTGCATAAAACCAACAACCTTTTTTGTTTTTCTATTTCGTATAATTCCTTTATCATTAGCTTCATATAAATCAGATACTGGATGGAAATTCATCCTGCAAAGACAAATTTTCAATATTATCATCATTCACTAAGCCGTTTACTCTATATACTCGCTGTCCTTCTGGAATATCTCCACAGAACAAAGTATAAATAAAATCTTTTCTAAACATTTCGGTTCTATCTGTGTCTTTTCCCTTTACTGAAATTTTAATTCCAGCTGGAGTTGATTTTCCGAAAGGTCGTCCGTATCTGACGTGAATAACCGAACCAAGTGCATTTCCAGCGTAGGCGTTGTACTTAGGGTGTATGTGATATTCTTCCTGTTCCCCTGCTGTTACATTTTCTGACATTATACTATAGGGATTTTATATTTCTAATTGAAAATAAACAGAAAATCAATTAAATATAAGAATATTATATATAATGTTAAAATTGCGAGATATTGCCAAAAAGAACCTATCTGAAAATGTTGAAAAAATTGCTAGTGCATTTTCTGGCTATGATAAAAGTTATAAATTTGATAATCAAAATGTTTTAGCAAATTTTAACTCCACAAATTTATTTCATCTTTTACAACCTGTTATAGTTCAAGAACTTGCAGTTCACCAAAGTATCAAGTTAATAGTGCAATATCATGTAATTTTATCAAAGTTACGTGCAATCGAAAAAGATGTACTTGATATAATGTTTGAAAATGCAAATTTCGACAGCGAAATTGCCGAGCCATATTTAACAGGTATAAATCACGAAAAATATTAACTGGAACAAATATTGCCACTGTTGCCAATGAAATACACCAAGAAATTTGGGAAAAAATGGAGGAATTTACTTCATCAGGATAAGGTTGGAAATTTGAAATGATAAAGGAAGTTTTATTTCACACAGCAAAATACAACGCACTTCACGGTAGTTCTTACGTTGATCTCCCTCAAAAAATTAAAAACAATGTTGTATAAATATCAAAAACAGCGACAACGAGTGTTTCCGTTGGGGATTTTTGTCTGCAAGACATCCTCAAAACTGTAACTCCAACCAAGTTGAAAAATATTGGCCGTACAGAAACGAGTTGGATTTTGACGGAATAACTTTTCCATTGACAGAAAATCAGATACCAAAGTTTGAAAAACAAAACAATATTTCAGTCAATGTTTTCGGACTAGATGAGCGAAAAAATGTTTACCCATATATATTTCAGACACTGCTAGTCAATCAACTGTAAATTTGTTATTGTATAAGGGACATTATTGCTGGATAAAAAACTTTAGCGGGTTAGTTGGCAGACAATAAAGATAAAAATAAGAAATAATTCTGTTACAGATGTTTACATGTTAAATATTGTGTTGACGTTCAAAGAATAACAATGCCAACAGAGAAAGAAAAAGTATTAACATTTAAAAATTATAATCATAAGCTAAGTATCCCATTTGTTATTTATGCAGATTTTGAGCGTCTACTTGTTCCAGTGGCAGGTGCAGAAAATGATCCAAATAAATCCAGCACTAGAAAAATACAACAACATGTTCCTTGCGGAGTTCCCTACAAAATAATTTGTTGTGCTAATGATAATTTTTTAGGTCCAGTAAAGTTATATCGTGGCAGAGATCCGGCTGTGTGGTTATTAAAAAATTTAATAGATGATGTCAATAAAATATCGAAATTCAAAACAGCCACAATGAAAATAACATCCAAAGAACAACTTGATTTTGATAATGCAGTTTATTGTCATATCTGCGAAAAGTTGTTGCCTGAACAAGGTGTCATCTAACTGGCAAGTATCGAGGAGCAGCTCATAACCATTGCAATAAAAAAAACTCATGCACCAAATTTATTCCTGTAGTTTTACATAATTTTCGTGGTTATGATAGTCATATCATTGTAGAAGCTTGTGGCAATGAGGAAATTAAATCTAAGCTAAAACTCGACAATGTAGTAAAATGTATACCAAATAAATTTGAAAAATATATGTCAGTTACGCTTGGCAAATTACGTTTCATTGACAGTCTGCAATTTATGGCAGCTCCGCTAGATGAGCTTGTAAAAGGTTGTAACAATTGCAATAATCTAAAAAGTTGTTTTGGTGAAAACTACGTCGATCTGACAAAAAAAGGTGTCTTTCCTTATGAATACCTAGACGACTGGAACAGATTTGATGAAACTTCTCTGCCTAGCAAAGATAAGTTTTATTCACAACTGAAAGGCGAAGGTATTTCAGACGATGAGTACAAATATGCACAAGATATTTGGAATAAATTCGGATGCAGGACATTTGGTGATTATCATGATTTATATTTGAAAACAGATGTTATTGTTAGCTGATGTTTTCGAGAGTTTTCGTCGAGTTAGTCATGAAAATTATGGATTAGACCCCTGTTGGTATTATTCTGCACCAGGACTATCTTGGAATGCTCTGCTAAAAACAAGTAAGATAGAATTGGATCTCTTGACAGATGTTGATATGTTTAATTTTATTGAAAAAGATATCAGAGGCGGAATTAGCGTCATAACAAAAAAATATGCGGTAGCTAATAATAAATGTCTGGTAAATTACAATAAAAAATTACCGTCAAATTATATTATTTATCTGGATTATAATAATTTGTATGGTTGGGCAATGTCAGAGCCGATGCCGTGCAGCGGATTTCATTGGATAACTCCAGATTAATTTCTTAGCGAAACAGAAAAAAATCTCCCAGAAAATTTCAGTTATTTTGTTGAAGCAGATCTCGATTATCCTGAATCACTGCACAACCTACATAACGATTATCCGTTTTGTGCAGAGTCGATAGTAATAGACTATAGTTTATTATCACTTGAACAACAGGCAACGACAACAGCAAAAAATTCGATTGTTCATAAGCTAGTTCCAAATTTATTCAGTAAACGGAATTACGTTTTGCACTATATAACCCTAAAACAAGCAGTCGACCACGGCTTAGTCTTAAGAAAAGTCCATCGCGTGTTAAAATTCAAACAATCTCGTTGGATGGCAGATTATATTGATTTAAATACCAAACGTCGCGCAACTTCTAGAACTGAATTTGAGAAAAAACTTCTTTAAACTGATGAACAATTCCGCATTTGGCAAGACGATGGAGAATATTCGAAAACGCGTAAATATTGAGATTGTAAACGACATAAATCGCAGGAATAAATTAGTTAACGATGATGGTTTTGTCAGTATGAAAATATTTAACGACAGACTCGTTGCAATACAGCGACGAAAGACAAATTTAAAGTTAAATAAACCGATTTATGTTGGTGCGTCGGTATTGGACATATCAAAGTGGTTGATGTACGATTTTCACTACGGATTTGTGAAGAGAGCCTGGCCAGATTCAAACTTATTGTTTACCGATACAGATTCGCTAGTTTATGATATAAAATGTGAGGATGTCTATCAGGATATTTATAACCACCGTGATCTATTTGATTTATCAGACTATCCGGAGAGTCGTGGATTTCATGATCCAGCTAACAAGAAAGTTATTGGCAAATTTAAGGACGAATTTATGTTTCTGCCAGTTAAGGAATTTGTCGGACTAAGAAGTAAAATGTACGCCGTAATTTTAGATGACGACAAACTAACAAAGAAAGCAAAAGGTATTCCTCGTGGGTATGTGAACAAATGTATGAAATTTGATGATTTTAAAGCAGCACTAAACAATAATGTCAGCTTTATTAAAACAAATGTTATTAGATCAAATCATCACAAACTTGAAACAGATACAATTATTAAACATGGACTAAGTAATTTTGATGACAAACGCTATTGTGAGAACGGGATAAACACACTAGCTATTGGACATTACGCTTGTAATTTTGTCTAAACTTTAGAAATAATGTTTGAAAATTTAACGTTAGCCGAAGGAGTGAATAGTGAGGTTAAGGTGTTGATTAACGGCCAACCACTACAGTTTGAATTTAATGATGAAATTTCAGGTATTTGTTTTAGTAAATTTGAAGAATAAAACTCTCGCTGATTAAATCAGATGACAGCAAATATTTTGATTATCTTGAAAAGTTGAGAGACAATCTCGGACAAAAATATAGTAATCTTCATAATCCAATTAGCCAGGAAAAATATACCAAAATAAATACTGACCTAAACCGCTCGAAGGTTTTTGCAAAAGGTTATAAGTATTATGTCAACAGGGTAGCAATGAGAGAGTTATTTGAATGTCATCGAAAAGTAAGTGGAAAAGTTAAATTTCATTTGTATAAACATGATAACAAATTATTTCTGGTAGCTACTGTAGAAATATTAATTATTGGCGAACAAGCTCTTTAAATAAAGAACCTAAATTTTCAAGAATAAATTCACTTACCTTTGATGACATGGACGATTTAATACGCGAGTTCCGCATTATTGACAGTATGTTAACAGATATTTTACCGATAAGGGTAAGCAGATATGAAAATAGTTATGACAGAAAATACGGCAAATAAAATTTTCTCTAAACGCCTTTATATAATAATAAGCCAGACCTATTTGCCTTGGAATGTAATACTGCTATTAAGTAGAAAAATATCACTTACTTTTGATCCTCTCAGCGAAGCACATCTCTGCAAACTAAAACACTTGGGCGGTCTTATATAGCCCTTGCGTGAATTTCCAGAAATTTCGGATCACGTGATTTTCCAGCAATTTCTATTGCGCAGTTGTAATATCACAATTCCAGTAGCATCATCCTTCCAGAAATTGCACAACATTGCATCATCCTTCCAGTCATTCATTAAATACCGCAGTCTATTTTTAGACATTTATCGATCGCAACACTGCAGTCTCTGTTTAGACAATGAACATGTATAAAATAGGGGAAGGGTGTTTTTCTCTGACAATTAGAAGGGGGTTTCTTTAGTGGGAGAGAGGGCCTTCTCCTGACAAGTATATTTTCTAACCTGTTTCAAGTTAAGATAGAGGGGGTTGGTGGGAGGGCGTTTCCCCTTTACTGGGGAAAGAGGGCCTTCTCCTGATAAACCTGTTTTGAGTGAAGCTGCAGGTTTGTTACAAATATGTTCTGATGGAAGCTGTAGGTTTGTTACAAATATGTCTTGATGGGGGGGGGGTGGAGGTCTAAGGTCATTCAAGTCTCAAAACTTTGTTTTCCTTTACTGGAGAGAGGGTCTTCTCCTGATAAATATATTTTCTAACCTGTTTTGAGTCAAGCTGCAGGTTCGTTACAAATATGTTTTGATAGAGGGGTTGGTGGGGGGTCAAAGGTCATTCATATCTCAAAACCTTGTTTTCCTTTGCTACGCAGAAGACCACAAAACTTGATAACGTCACCATTGTAAACATAATTAGTCAAAACCACGCTATGTCGGATTGTCTTAAAAAAGTTAATTAGTACATTATAATGTATTTACAGTTGATGTCAAATCATTATTATGCTATAATTAACATTGTTATGACCATAAAATGTGTTCTATTCCCCCATTTCCATATTTCCCCCTTTCCGTTGGTCCATTTTGCTGTAAATTTTATTATCATTCCAGAGACATCGTAGCATGACACAGGCAAAAATCCGTAGGCTCGTTTTTTGTGTTTTCTTTTTTCCCGCGGGTTTTTGCCCGTATTTTGCTACGATCATCCCAGCTTCTTGTAGGTTTCTTTGTGTTAAGTTTCAAGGGTTTTATCTGGCCCAAATGCTTTGTTTCCTCTCCCCCCCCCCACAGATTTCCCTATATTTTGTCCCTTATGCAGAGAGAGAGAGAGAGAGAGAGAGAGAGAGAGAGAGGATTTCGACGAAATTGTGTGCCATGTGTAATTCATTTAGAAAATGGAATTATTAATATTTTTCTCGTTATTTTCTAACGACGCCAGTGACTAATCAGTGGAAATTAATCACTGATCTAGGTAGTATAGAAGAGACAGTTTACTGTTGAAACATAAGCTGCTGTAGAAATGATCCTTATATATGCGTATTAATGCTCCATGGATGGATCATAATTTCATATACCAATTGTATACGAGAGAGAGAGAGAGAGAGAGAGAGAGAGAGAGAGAGAGAGAGAGGAAAATAGAAGATAGTTTTAAAACACAATCTTTGTCTTTTAAAAAGTCGTATTCTGCATTCAACCACAGTGCTTGGATTTGACCACCAGCAATCGAGATCTTTCACCTCATTTCTCTAGGGAAGTTGATGTCGACTTTCCAATATACGTAATACACCCCAAACCTCAAAGAGATGGAACTTGAACAAGGCAGATTGCGAATCAGACCTGACAGTTCGGCAACTTAGTGAATTCAGTATCCTTATTTACAAATGACACTGCAGGATGTTGCTGGAGATACGATACGATACCAGAAACTTCGACAATTATAAACGTGTCAACAAACTATGGTTTGATGATGTCAGTAGAAATACCAATTTATCAACTGAAAATATAAATAAATTTTGCATATATTGAGCTAAACATCTTGGTATCTTCCGAGAGAGTAGGAGGAAAATGTGATGATCCTATGTCACTGGATTGAACTTGCACTCCTCTATTAAGTCAGTATGGACTATGGTACTGCAATTCAGAGCAAAAAAGCAGCTGTATAAAGTGCTAAAAAAAAAACTCTATTAAATGTTCACGACCTTGCCAGAAAGTCAAATACATTGGACAAAATATTCTCGAAAAGTCTGTACAAGAGAACTTTTGGAGACTTCCTCAGTATCAATAACCAAACAGAAAATGTCCCATTTAATTTCATATCTGCTAACGCTGAAATTTAACGACAAATAACTGGAAAATTTTTTTTATATTCCTGACACAGAACTATCAGACCTTCTTGATCGGGTCCATAACGCTTCAGCATAAACAGATGATATCAACGTTTTCCTAGTCCATTTTCTTGCTTTACCAAAAGGGTTAAAGCCATTCCAAAGGAGTTCTCCGATTGTTGGTTCCTTCAATATTTATGAATGGATTGGTAAAATATAAGCCAAAGATATTTATTTTGTAAATAATCCCACGATCAAGTCCGTGTTTCTTTTTTAAATTTGGTGACCGAATGTTTTTCTTAAAAATTAAAAGTACATTTAGTGACTTAATTTTAAAGAATCTTTGAAAAATTAATACATCAGCATTCAATTTTTATCTTTGAAGTCAGAGAATATGGCATTATATAATGCAACAGGTACTAAAACCACTCCAAAAACTCAATCATCTTAAGACTTTTACCCATAATCATCCATTTCCACAGGAATTAGCGTGGGGATGATTAACAATGGTGCGTGTAAACAGCAGAACAAAATATGAATTTGAACATGGAATAAAAACAAAGGGAAACTAAATTGTTGACCTTGAATACCATGCAACCCTTTTCCACTGATAGGCATGAATTTCACTCCTTCTACTTGTTGATGTTAGGAAATCAAGGAAGACTGATTTTAAAGAAGAGTTCTCGAAGGAAACCTCTTTCAAGGGTTCATAAGATAAACAAACAACCCCTACAAAAAAGACAATTCTACTTCAGGTCTTAAAGAGCGAGATATTGACCTTCGAAGCTCAAAATCTTGATCAGTACCGATCCTATCGTGGAGCGCCTACTGAACCTAAGGGCATTGAAGGGGTGTGTGTGTGTGTGTGTGTTTGTGTGTGTGTGTGTGTGTGTGTGTGTGTTCTACAGCCAGTAATGGTGGAGAATGAAAAGTCTTTTCCTTCCAAAAGAAAGATAAGAAAATCAGCAACTGAGGTCACAGGGGGCAGATTAGATCAATGTGTAACCCACTGCACCAATTAGAGAATACTCTCCTCTTGGTGTTATAAATTTCTTAAGACGATTGCTTTCTAGCCGGGGCAATGTAGTGTGCAAACTACTCTAAAACTGGTTTTCGTGGATAGATTGCTTGATACAGGTCAGGCGTAAAGGTCGAGAATTTGTGGATTGTAGTGCAGGAGGGACTCTGTACTGTGACACCATTTCCCTTCTTAGCCTACTAACATGTCGAGAAGCTTGTTTAACCGCAACCGTTGGAATCACGGGGGTGCAGTGGGCGTCATCATTGTGAGCCGTTACTTTACACTTTAGACTCTATGAAGGTCTTAAAGGATTGTTCTGAAAGGTGGGAAGGCATTGGCGTACAGTCGGTCCAAGTTCAGACTGAGGGCATCCACCGTATATGCGCTCAGGATTGGATCTGAAGTGACATGAAGTGGAAGCTTTATGTTCAGTCTCGTTCCAAAGAAGTCTACCATAGGCCTCTCCCACAGCTGACAAAATATATGTGCCATCAACTGGTACATAGACTATTCAATGAGGACATACTGTATCTGTCTGGACAGGTCGTAGGCTAGGATATTTCTCACTCCTAGAATAAGACCGACTCTGAGAGTGATTCCCACTGAAGTTGTGCATCTGATGAGGTTCCCAGCTTCTAAACAGTATAAGCGTGATTGTCTCCTTAAAGTCTGAAGTACGTCACGACCGACGTTGTTGTCCTAGGCGGCCATAACTCGGCTGTATCTTACAAGGTTGACTCACCCATGTGGTGCTAGGAAACCAGTTCGCATTGTCTAGCAGGTTACCATGAAGAAAAGAGTTATTTCGCAACCACAAGTCCTGAAGGGTTATACCCTCTGGTTTTGGTCTCAACCTGCGTTTGTGCAGTCGATACACGGGGAGAAGAGGTTCAAGGAGTATATATTGGAACTCCGGACAGAAACCACTTCTTAATTGTTTTATATGTAAATCTGCCTATGTGTAATTGATGCCCTCACATCTACTTGGAAAGAAATCAATGGACTGTATATATAACACACCATCACGGACACCCAGAGTATGGGATTCTGCATAGAAAATTGTCCCAGTAGCAGGTAGATTTCTAACTACATGGATGGTATTGCTATAATACTTGCGACCGTCTGGCAGTTCCCAATTTTTTTTTAAATATTCCATTTGAATTTTTAAGTGCATTTAATCATAACAAATCTAGCCAGAATAGGGCAGAGTTGTCAAAAATAGTTCACAACTGTCACTCGAAACTACTGTTTTGCATACTTGCAAGCCAGATTATTCAAATGCTGATGAAATACTATTAGAAATGTATAAAAGAAAATAGAAACAATTTTCGTCTTTTGCTTCACTACGGTTGTTGTTTAAGTTAAAAGGCAACCTCGAAACTAGGTTACAATCGAAAATCAATAATCGTTCCCATACCAGAAGGTCTTGTTTCATGTCTGTATGATGAAATATTGGAAACAACGACCAACTGTATTACTAATGGACCTGGATATGTCACTTGTTCTTAATGGATCATATGTGAAATTTCGGCAGAAATTTCACTGAACGCCATCTAATTTTCTAGCATTTATGATCATCAAATTAAAGCCAAACTTGAACACAGAACATAAAAGTTCTTTTCCTGTAATTCCACCTTCGTCTTCGAAGAACACTGTTAAAAAGGTTGACGTTTTGCTTTGATTATTAATACACTTTATTCAAACAAATTGGGATGGGGCAATGTTATGAAATCAATACAAGACCAAGTAAACTCTAATTTTGGGCCAGTTTATTTGAAACGACAGATTCTAAGGCTAGCAGCAGGCAGGGTGAACAGACCACTTTGTACGAGACCTTATTTTACAAAAATAAAGGTTCCTACAAAGGCTGAAAAATAAGGTCAATAACGCTAAACCGAACCTCCTAACTTGTATTATTACCGTATAGTTTGAAAAACGAATAATAAATTGTTTGGGTTAGCTCATTTTTATTATTTTATTTTTGACTTTTTGTTTTTTATGTTATAATGCGTTTAGTTTACTCGCCGGGTCACTCAATTTTTGTCATTCACCCTGCCTGCTGCTGTAATTAACCAAAGATTTTATCTAGACCTACGCGATATCTGGATCTTGGATCATGTAGATTTATTGTAATAAATCCGAACGGAACAGCTTGTGCTTTTGAAAAGAAGTTTTTGAACTTCATCATATCCATATCCACACCAAGTATAATAAATATTCTGTAAAGTATAATTATCTACTTCATTAAACACAACCAAAATATTGCAGTTGTCTCTGATCACTTTAGGTATTTGTGTGTATCGCTGAGTGACGTATATAACATCTGTATTCTTGTGTCTACCTCGAGAAAATATTCTAGCTGGATTTGTTTGTCTGTCCAACATAGCTTCATCGTACACCACTAAATTATTAATAAATCCATCTAGGTCATCTACAGATGAAGCCTCATCAATATCGGTAATAAAATCAACAACATCATCACCATCTTCATTCAGCAATTTTGCATTTTCATTAAAATCTTTAAGTACTTCATAACAGCGTTGATCATCTACAGATGGTGCTACTAAATACAGTTTACTCCATTTTAACCATCGCATTATTAAATTTAATAATAATTGTGTTTTACCCGATCCAGATGGACCTATTATAATCATCCTTATCGAATTTGGCAATCCTGGATGATGCTTCACTGGCTCCTGTTTTCGTGTCGCCGAAAAGTCAATTATATCCATATAATAAATAATATGAGTCTATATTGTGTTCGGTGTAGGACGTCTACACCCACTGCTGAATTAATTACAATAACAACGAAGAATAAACGACGTACTCTGACGGGCAAATGTGTAAAATGTGGCACGAAGAAATACAAATTTGTTAAAACAAAGACAGGTGGAGATATAGCCGCTTTATTAGGAAAATTACCAGGAACTCCATGGGCTAAATACCCCGGTGAGAAACATCTTCCTGGATATAATTATTGCGGTCCTGGAACTCGACTTGATATCCGACTTGATAATCAAGATCAACCAAGATCAGGAGAGTATCCAGTAAATAAGATTGATAAAGCGTGTCATGTTCATGACGTTGCATATAAAAGTAAAGATTTACAACAAAGGCATCTCGCAGATGTAAAATTGATTCATGCATTAAATTCTATACCCAATAAATCTGTCAGAGATAAATTAGCTAGTTTTCTAGTAAAATCTGCCATGAAAAGTAAAATAATGCTAGGGGCTGGTAATTAATTATATAACTATTATAATGGAATCCATTTATTATAGCCCAAGAGGATATTGGAGAGGCAGATCAGCTATTACTAAATTATCTGAAGCAGCAAAAGTCTCACGTTCTGTTGCTGCAGCTTGGTTAGCACGACAGGCAATATGACAAATTTATCTACCACCACCTAAAAAAATTCAATATTCACATTTTGATGTCAGCGTCCCTAATGAGGTTCATCAAGCAGATATTTTATTTTTACCACATGACACCATTAAAATTGGTAAACGTCAATCACGCACATACAAATACGCATTAACTGTCGTTGACGTTGCAAGTAGATATAAAGAAGCGGAACCATTATCAACAAAGACAGCGTCTGAAGTTGCATCTGCGTTTGAACGAATTTATCAGCGAGGACCTTTGCGATGGCCACAGTTATTACAGGTTGATCCTGGCAAAGAATTTCTTGGTACAGTATTATCGTTGATGAAGAAATATAACGTTAAAATCAGACGAGGACATATTGAAATTCATCGTGATCAGGCAATTGTTGAACGATTTAATCGAACACTTGCTGAGCGGTTATTTGGATACCAATACGCAAAAGAGATATCTACTGACTTTAAATCCGGTGAGAGATCTCGTGAATGGGTTGCAAGGTTACCAAATGTGATAGCTGCATTAAATAACGAAATTACTCGTTCAACTTCAATGAAACCTTCTAATGCGATCACAAAAAAATATATACCCCGCAGTGATGACAGACAACAACCTCAACCAGTATTAGGTAATGTAACTGTAAGATATTTATACGAACCTGGCGAACTTGAAGGTGGTAAAAAAAAGCAACCGATCCTATATGGAGTGTGACTACACATACAATTTCTAGTGTGGTAAGATCCACTGGTAGATCTCCAATCTACAGATTAGATTCGAGAGTCCCTCAACGTGGATTTGTACGCGAACAATTACAGGTAATTCCTAAAGACACACAATTACCACCACATACAATTACATAACCAGAACCTCTACGTCGATTGCATTCAAGACAGGTCAGCATCACATTATCACGTGTATGACCAAGATCACTATTAATTCTGTCTACGGTAAATTGTCTTTGATTATTATTCGAATATTGCCATAACATATTACAGTTACAGCTTGCACAATTATTATTCTGTTGTGCTTTTAGTTTTATAATAAATTCAACATCAATATCAAAGTCACGCTTATTTTTTTTTATCGCACTGCTTATAACCAGATAGTTTTTTTCTTATTACGTCATTATTAACAGTTTGATCATTATTTTCTATAAAATTCATAATAACCCTATGTAGTTGAGATATTCTCCTGACCCTAGAAACTGCGAGATAAACTAAATTCGACCATTCGATCCGATCATCTATAATCCAAATATTTGTATCAGAAATAGTTAACCCCTGTGATGAGTGAATAGTTATAGCATATCCTAATGTCCACGGTGATTTATTCATATTCAGCGCGTTCTCAATGACATTAATATCGACTAAAATAATATCATTCAAGACAAGATTCTGTTTTCCACCACCAGGAATTTCAACATCAATATTCTGTCGTCGAGTATCTGCTGGGCGATAACACAAAGGTACAGGTAGATCTGAAAACTTTTCTTTATGTAACATAAATAATTTATCCTGTAGTTCATCACGAACTATCTTTCTACTTGCAACTATTAAATCAGCGCGATTCCATAAATTTAGAAAATCATTCATAGAAGTCTCTGGAATTACTCCTCTCATTATTTCACATTGTACTCTGTCTGGCTGAAGTCTGATTAACCTTTTAAATTCCTTCAGCGGTTCATCAATAGCTCTATGGTCATCATTTATTTCTTCATAATAATCTACGTTATTCTTTAGCCATTCATGTGGAGACTGTCCAATAAAAGGTGGTGGTTGACCATGATCACCGCACATTATTATAGCAGTATTCTTCGTCAATAGCCATTCAAGAAATGTTTTTAATATTTCTAACGACACCGTGCATATCTCGTCCCAGATAATATATTTAGGTATATATTTCTCACCCATTCGTTCGGGAGTCCATGTGTCTCCACACCATCTAAAGAAACTATGATATGTACACGATTTTACTCCTCGCTCTTTTATCTCTCTGGCGAGTTTATGTGTCGGTGTCAAAACAATTATATCTGAATTACTATTCATGAATAATTTAATCACACGTGTTGTTTTACCTGACCCTCCACACCCATTAAGATAAACGGTTTTATGTCTAGCCACAGGATCATATACAGATGGTGCTGATGACTTTGATATTTGAATATTATTTTTGTAATATATTTCCTTAATTTCAACGTCGGCAGATTCAGAATAGCTAAGTATATTTTCTTGTTTTATTCTCCATGACCCCCATTCACCATTACCAAGTAGCGGTTTTAATAAATCTGTATATATTTTATTTATGTAGAACGAATCCGTGGCGACTCTGACAGCATTACGAGGAAATCTATTTATCATAGACAGTAGATTTATAGAAACATATGCCAACATAGATGATCTTAAATGAGTAAACTGCGGTGAGTCACCATCAAGATAACTCACAATTGTACCTAGTTTGGTTCCGTGTGACAAATAAGCATTACTCCGATTTATAAATGTATTTTTTTCTGTTGTATCAGCAAATATAAAATCGAGTTCAGCATCGTCCATAATCAATCTTGTACAATGTCTTTTATGATCATATGCTCCTCCTTGAGTAAATTTACCAATTATCTTTCTACCAAGATCTTTTGCAAGTTTTTCATCATGCTCGTCTCTGCATTTACGTATATTATTAGTAATTTTAATAATATCATCTTCATTAAGATTAGGAAATTCTTTTCTGGCATCATCAATATTAAATCTATTTGGTTCTGGTAACCAAACTTGTTTCTGTGGACTATACGATATAATCGCCTCACTCACCTTCAATAATGTCAAAATTCCAACATCAAGCATATATCGCAATAGTACTATTGGAACCCAACATTTTTCTGAAAAATGTCTTCCAAACCAAGCATAAGTAATCGGATGGAGATTTTCTGCAAACTCGAATGATTCTACATGAGTAAATCCGGTTAAATCAAAATCTGGTAAATGTCCGTTTATCGCAACCCTGGTCATCTCGTGTGATGGATGTCCGAATCTCTTAAAGTATTCAGAACATTCTCCGTATCCAAGAAAACTTCCAGGATAACACGCTGCCATATCAACAGATATAACGTCATTACACTTATATTTAGTATTCCATAATCCTCCATGTCCATATTCTACACAGCTTTTATGAATGTCTTCAAGAAATTCCGATCGTGTTGGTTTCCATAAATTTTTCTCCTGAGCGAAATGAGCCGCTACGGATGGAACTGTAAAACAATTATTTAATAATAGTCTAACTTTGACATCGTCTGAAGTATATTTTAGCGCAAGATTTTCCATTTCTACATTAAGAGATTCTGTACGGTAAATATCACCATTAGGCCGTACAAATTGATCGTAATGATCATATTCTGAACTTTGAAACAACCAAATAGACACAGGGTCACTTTTACTGATATTTTTGATAAAATCAAATATATGTCCATGATAAAATTTAACCGCTCTATCTCGTGGAAATATTGTTACTGCTGAGGTCCACGCATGCGAATTATGATCAATAATATCTATTGGAGTTCCTCTTGATTCATATTTTGGTTTATATAAAATCTCTCCGGTTAACGTCTTTACTGTTATTGGGAATTTTAATTTCTTTTCTAGTTCAGCGACATCTTTGATAGACGCTCCGGTATCTTTAACTGATTCTGCCCAAGTATTTATTTTTTTACGTCTTAAATCTGTTAAACCATTACCACGTATCGCGTTTGTAAAATGTTCTGTAACTCGTTCAGCTACACAGTTTATTCTTGACTCTGACAGTTTCATAGGTTTTAGATCCCCGACGTCAGGTTTATTATTCAGCGGATATATTGCATATACAACTGCAGTCACAGGGTACCCCCGTTCATAATATGGTTTATCAATACCAGTCAGTATTCCGGGCTTAGATTTATTACTCAAAAGAACAATATTATTTCCTGACTGTATGCGTACTGGATCGCGCTTATCACTAATAATCCAAATATCTTCTTCTGTATTTACAATAAATTTTATTAAAATAAAATATTTTTGATCATCAAGGTGATTAATAATTATTCTTCCCCGTTTGTCATTCATCATATTAGTAATATTTCCAACTCTGAATGTTGACCATACATGAGCAGCGCCACTATTACGAAATTCCTTCTTGGCTTCACGAATACGTTCGGTTATATCCTCATTTGTTAAAGCTAGATCTTGCATCAAAGTACTAAATTTGTACTCAGATAATCGACCGAGATCAAATCTGGATATCTGAGGTTTAATCATGGATAATTCCTCCATATAATTAAAACAAATATTTAAATTAAAATTTTAGTATATATATATAATGTTTGAAACAAAAAACAAATGTGCTTGGCTCAAAATTGGATATACTTCTCCTTGTAATAAATCGTGCGTGAATGAATATTGCGGATATCATGCACAAAGTATCAAAAATGGAAGTACAGGACCAATACCGTGTATGCAATGCGGTGTTGGAGTAAGAGGAAAAACTCAATTGTGTCTAAAATGTGGCGGAAAAAATACAGGGAACTAAAACGATATTATGACAAAAAAAATAATACATCGTCAGGTAAATCTCCTATACAAACCGTAGAAGATTATCTGGTTAGATTTCAAAACAATGATTTAGACAAATATTATTATATATAATGAATCAGACAAATAATGATTTAAACAAATGTAATTTATATAAAATGAATCAGACAAATCAGACTCATGATGAAACGATCGACAATGATATTATAAGAAAATTGAAAATCGAGTATTATGAGAAACACGAATTTGTGAAACATCCAGTATATACAAATTACGAAGCATCCCGAGATGGTGTAATCAGAAACTGCAGATTGAAAAAACCAGTCGGTAGTCTTAGTAATACTGGTTATTTTAGATTTACTGCTGGGAGAAAATATTATCGATCAAATAGATTTATATTCGAATGTTATTTTGGGGTCATTAAAGATGGACTTGTAGTTGATCACATTGATGGAAATTCCCAGAATAATCGGTTATCTAACCTGCAAGCTATTACACAAAGTCAGAATACTACACGTGGAAATACAGGAAGGTGTAAATTATTCGGAAAGAGAGCTATTAAATCCATAAATACAGAAACAGACCAAGAAATGACGTTTCCCTCAATTAATGCGGCTGGAAAATATTTTGGCATACATTCACAATCAGTACAATATGTAGCTGATCATATACAAAAATCAGCATTTTCGAAAACATATAATCAGCGGATAATATTTGAATATATCTAACTCTGTCTTCCTAATAAATAAATTGTAGATAGTTCGACTCTATATTTTGCTATGGGTACCTTCACCGTCGCTGCTCTCTGTGTCACTTTCATTTTTGACAGAATCAAATAACATAATATTTCTTAATTCCATTACACGATTGTCCACGATCTTCTTTTTCTCGTATTCACGAGATAGTTCGGATCTAATATTTTCGATCGAACGTGCAAGAGGCGCAAATAGCTTTACCTGTTTGTCATTTACCACCGCCAAGGATTCTAACATAGACTGATAGATTAATTTTACGAATTTATAATTAGATGGTAATGTGTATTTATTGTCAATTTTTCTTTGTTTTAATATTTCATAATCGCATAATATTTTTTCAGGATCGAGATTATCAGATAGATTTATTCCGTTATGTTTTAATTTTTTAATAGCAGAAATAATATCATTAATGTTTTCTTGGTTCATTATATAATAATTATTTCTTTAAAATAAAAAATAATATCAGTCTCTGAATAATTATTATAAAAAAATGTAGTCCCCATAACCCTATGTGAACCTCTAGGTTGTCATATGACATCCTAGCAGGATCAGAAGGTCAGGGGACTGTTTTTTGAGGATGATTGTATGATTATGATTATATATACATATGGTTATGATTTTGATTTTTGAGGACAGCACAAACCCCATGTGAACCCCTAGGTTGTCATATGACATCCTGGCAGGATCAGAGGTTACATATAAACTTATCTCTAAGAACTTAATTCTAAGTACAGCACAAACCCCATGTGATCCCCTAAGTTGTCAAACAACATCTTAGCAGGATCAGAGGTTACATATAAACTTATCCTAATGACATATGATTGTATGGTTATAAAATATATACAAATGGTGATGACGGGGGAATCTTGTCTACGTCCAACAGATTTTGTACACTCTCCCCCCATACAAAACCCCGGGGAGTGTAAAAGATACACCCCTCAAGGGTGTATGGTAGGAGAGTGTATTTTGTCTCTTGGATTTCGAGGAAATTCTCCGGGTTCCCCCAATTAAATAGCATCAATCGCCAAATGCAAGGTAAAATACCTTTAGCATTTTTGGAGACTCGAACACACGAGAGTCTGCACAACTTCGATCTACGTCCAACCGTCTTCCCACTTCGGCCATCGCTCTCTTATCAATAATACAGTTAAATTTAAGTATATATAATATATTTGCGCTATATCACAGAACTTGTATTACTAATAGAAATGTAGAACTGTACTTAGTTCATATATAAGTTATAGTTCGTTAAGGTAACAGACAGACGGACTAATACGCTATACACGTATATACAACTGGGTTTGTACAGGTAACGACGTAGTAGTAAGGGAAATAATCGTTTAATTTACTCCGCAGAGAGAGATAGCCGAGTTATCTCGCTTTATTATATATACAATTGCTTTAATCATAGAAATTGATTATTATTCATGTATTTACTAATCAGATTATTTTTTTGCCCCTGATTATTTAATCAGACGTTCTACTAACGTATATACAAATTAATATTAAGAGATTCTTGTCTTAGATCCAAAATGTTTCCTGCCTGGTCAGTAAGTTTGAAATTTATTCTTGATAATAATGGATTATGTACACGTAGATAAATTGGATTAATTGGCTCAGATACAATTAACCACCCGGGCGGATCTTTAGGACTAAATGTATATAGCATATACCCCTGTTGGGCCTGGTTAGACTTTGAAAGATCTACTTGATAACTGTCATCAATTACGTCACATACTAGATTGACCGCGATCGTAGATGTTATATTAACAATACCAGGTGAGATATGGTGGCCTCCACCATGTGGATCATTATTATATTTAAGAATAGTTGGTGTAGGTATTAATTTTTTCCATGAATCACATATTCTTTTAAAGTGTTCATCAATAAGATCATTAACTGACTTCTTTAGCTCTTCAGAGTTGAATCCAGGAATTATAAATGTTGATAATTGTTCTCGCGTAATTCCGAAATGTTTTAGAAATACTGTTGTGAACAGAATATTTAGTCTAACACTCTGAGATGGACCGTCTTCATTAACTATATACAACGCTCTATAGCGTTTATCTGCTGCTATGTTCACTAATCTTTTTTCTCTGTTAACAATAATATCATTCATAAACTCTAGGTCTGAAGCAACTTGATTCAAATGTTGTATTGTTTCATTTATTTGATTTTTTAAATCTTCGCTGTACGAAACATTAATGCTGGAAAATAAATTTCTTAGATCGTTAAGTACACGTCCGTGTTCAGATTTAATTGTACTAGCATATGAATTTATTTCATCAACATCAAGTACTATTATTTTACCTTTTTTACCATCAACTATTTTTGTAAAATGGGTTTCTGTTTTATCTATATAATGTATAACTCCATCACCAAAATATCGTCGCCATGGATAAGCATTTTTTTCTGTTCGATATTCTGGAAGTTTTATAAATTTTTCAACATCTACGACGAAATCAGATCGTTGTGGTTCTGGTGGTCCTTGATAATTTGGAGGATATTCAGGCCATCCTAATACTGATCTAATCGAACTTTGATAAATATCTACAGAATAATCAGGGGAATTTATTTCAATAACCGCTGATAATGTCGGTTCGTAGACAGTAATTGCTATTTTTGATTCTTTTCCCGTAATAGATTTAATTCTGCGTTGGAACTCATCATTAATCTGCTCTATTTGATAACTGCCCGTTGGAATAGCAACTACTTGCCAATCAGGAGTTCCATCAGGTTTATTCTTATTAGCGAATACTAATGAATTATTTGGCTGTAGTCCACCAAATGGTTTTGATCTAATATTTGGCCAGCTATAATAAACTCGCAATTGTGCTAATGCTATTTCCTTTGCAGGAATTGATGTTGGAAAATTGACACTAAATTCAGGATTGGTCGAACTTAACGATATCATAGTGGTTTTTGACGGAGTCGTATTAGTGACGATCTGTTGAAGTAACTCCCTGTCTGTCATTATTATTATCATTATTATTTAATTCGTTAAAATCATTAGCGATCACCTTAAATGCGTCATCATAGGTTTTCATCATCATCGCGAATTCAGTATCGGATATTTCACCATCACCGACACACGAAGAAATGTACAAAGATAGTTTAGAGCATGCCTCTGCCACTGTATGTAATTTAATCATATAATCGTGCAATTTAGCATTTGTACAGGTATCTATCTTTTTGGCTATAATACCGAGAACACCAGCAATAGTCGTTGATGCTGAAACAATGATGGTTACAACAGTAGGTGCTGTCATCGTCAATGTTGATAATAATAATCCTGTTCCAGCAATAACAGCAGAAACCGAGTAAACAACTACATCAATAACAACTATACGCCTTTTGTATTTTTTTATTTTCGTATTATAATAGTCGATAAAATTATTTAGTTTAGTCAGACGCTCACATACCTGATTACATCTGTAACGTTGAACGTCGATGCGAGACTGAGTTTGATCCATTATACTAACAACGTCATTTAATTAAGTTTCAGTGACGAATTCTAGGTACCACCAGTAACGTCTCGGAGGCATTTCCGTTGATATCAGCATAAAGGTTTCTTTCATATTCTTGGTTAACATCACCAATAGAGGATTATGATATACATTTGGTGATAATGAAGTTGCCGCAGTAATTTCTAAACCACGCATGGACAGCCTGTATAACCCAGTTACTTCTGCGGTATGTTCGAGTGTGTTATTTTGTGGTGTCCATGTTGATGATCATGATGCTACTATGTACACGATATTTTTAATTTGTCAGTGTGGAATTTTAATCAGATTAGTTTTTTGAATAATATTAGGTATTCCACTGACAATGTCGTTGAGTTTCATGTTAATGTCGGAGAGTTTTATGTCAACGGTTGGTGGATCACCAAAAAAATCTTTAATGGTTTTGTTTACATTTTTACGAAAAATTAAGAACGTTTCTACATGTTTGGAAAAAGTATTATTTAGTGTAGTCACTTCGCCATTTAGTGTAGTCACTTCGCCATTGATTGTTTTTAACGAAGTTGAAATAGGAATTTCCTTATCATCAACATACTTTTTCGTTGCAGCATCAAAATCATATTCTGGTGTTCTAAGATTATTAATGCCATTATTATTCATGTTGAGAAATGCACGCATTATACCGCCGTTGGCCAATACGTACTTAGATTCTTGATCGTCGACATATTTCTTTGTTGCGGCGTCTGTATCTGCGGTTGGGTTTCCAAGGTCTATAATTTTATTTTGATTCATAGTAATACAACCTGTAAATGAATCACCAGCTTTCTTAATATAATCGCTGA